>PKRV01002542.1:32359-51397 GCA_003709505.1 Hyphantria cunea | reverse complement strand
TTCATTCTTTTTCCATTCATTCACGAAGGAAATAAAGGTGGGTCTTGGCTTACTACTTGGCTTTTTCTTTCCAATTCTATATACATTATTTACCTCTCGTTCTTCGAAATTAATGTCTAAGTCAGTTTTAATAAATTTCAACACATGTTGAAGTAATTCTGGGTTAGAACTCTCGTCTTCTTTTATGCCAAAAAATATTAGGTTATTCTGCTTCGTTGCTCTTTTCAAGCTTTCGATCTCTTTCTCGAGATTTTCTAATTTTGTTTTTAACATTTTATTTTCTGCTATGATAGGCTCTAATTTTATAGCTAATATTTCCATTACCTTGTTAATTACAGATGTTTGTATTTCAATGGTTTGTTTCTGCATTTCAATTTTATTCAAATACATTCTCTTAATTAAATTTATTAAAGGGCATTCAAATAACAAGTAATTTAAACTAGCTAATACCTCTAGACAAATAAATATGTGAAAGTTTCCGTTTGTAATCTCAAATTAACAGCTTTTTACTAAATGTACATCTGTAATATAGAATATTTAGGTGCAGCAGAAAAAAAAAATTTTTGTCTGTCTGTTTGTTCCTGCTAATCTCTGAAACGACTGGACCGTATTTGACGGAATTTTCAGTTTTGTTGATAATTTAAGGAATTCTTTTTATTTCAGATTAATTTCGCCTCGTAGTTTTATCATCAAGACACAACAACCGCACGGGTAACACCACGGTGTGCAATATATAAAGTATGAAAAGAAAAAATCTGTTATGTAGAATAGAATAAACTTTATTGTACACCAGTTAAAACAGCTTACATTCAGGAATATAACATATAAACGACCATGTACAAATGGCGGCCTTATCGCTAAAAAGCAACTTCTTCCAGGCAACCTTTAGATGGACAAATTGACTGTAGAAATTCGAATTCATGGGTAATTTGGTATGAAAAGATAAATAAATAAAGGAAATCATTCAATTAAGATAAATAATTGCAATAAAAGGTTTAGTATTACACATTAATACAGTTAAATAAATACATAAATATACACAATATCTACACCTTCACCTTCTTCACATTCTTACCTTATAAATGAATGAAAAATATTAATAATAATAAAAAAAAACATTTTAGGCAAATCAGAACTTACGAAGATAGGTAATGTTCTTTGAGCATTTCTTTGAAAATGGGCAAAGATTTGGCACGCCTTATAGCCATTCCACAATCGGGCCGTTTTAACACGTTGTCAGTTTATTTTACACATAAAACACGCAATATGCCTGTCAGTCTAATTCGTAATCTGAAACTAATGACGTTTTTAACACTCGAGTCACGATAACCCAACAACGCGTGAAAAATCGTCAACGCGTCAATGTGTGTAGTGAAAAGTCAATAAAATAAAACGTCAGCACTTTACTTCCATCAAATACTATTTAGTGATATTGAGATTCGCTTTAATTTATAACTATTATTGTCTATTAAATAATTGGCAGAATCTAGCTTATATGATATATAATATAAGGTTATTTGAAATTTCATTCGGTGTGCATAATAGATGATAGTACCTGGATGATCGAGCCTAGATAGGCTTTTTTTTTATTTTCTAAAAATGAATTCTAGTTACATCGATTTATTATCGCTCCCGAAACCTTCTGCATGCTATATATTCATGAAAATCGTTGAAGCCGTTTCCTAGATTCAGATTATATATATTAAGAACTGATCGTTTAAAAGTATTAGTTTTATTTACATTAAAACGCCTGTCAGAATAGTATTTCACTCACTTAAACGATTCTCGACCAGTCTTCTGAAGAAAGCAGGCGTTTTACATTCATTTTTCGAATGTAAAATTACTAGGTAAAAAATGGTTCTTACATATTAGGCATTTTGTCCTTTTTTAATTCTTGTCTTTTTTGTAAGACGATTCTCGCATTAGGAACATAATTATAATGTGTTGCGCAGAACTTTATAAACATTCACACTTATACAAAGAAAACTCAGACTGCAAACAACAATTTGTGGATTACATTATTGTACATTCATTCATTTATATTGATCAATGACATGCAGTTATTTCTTTGCAAGATCTGCCTAGGATAGAGACAGATCAACATAAAATGAGAAAACAATAGAAAACTGTCTTAGTGATAACACCACTAAAGGAAGTATAATTTGTTATAGATTAAATTTCTTAATGAAGATTTTGGTATAAAGTTAATTCGATTATTGTGACGTCAACTTTTTAATTCGATTATTTAAATCCACTTGCAGATTGATTATGATAAAATCGTATATAAATATTGGACTAACAATACAAATTCAAGACCAGTTCGGTCAGTCACTGTCCCAAAATGTTGCGACAACTTGTTGTGATTCTGGCTATAGCGGTTTTAGCCGCAGGCAGGAGAGCTCCAAATGCAGATTATGTGGCAGAACTCCTCAAGTCACGACCGCAAACAGGATACTCTAGTAATATTGAACAGGATTTATTGCTAGATGCGGTAAGTTTTGGTGGAATAGTTTTCTTAGTTATTAGTAATAACGTTATTAATCTTCAGAATGAAAGCCTAGAAAAAGAATAAAAAAAGTGAAACAAGCCCTACACCAACCCGTCTGGCAGGGTGCTATATAAGGTCAAAACCTTCTTTGTTAGGAGAGGTTTTTTTATATGGGACTAATCCCGCCTACACGCATGTTACTGTAACTCATATACAGGATTAACAGCTGTGACCCACGAGCACACCGAATTGTGACACTCGGGAAGTTCCAGGAAAAATAAAGTGCAACAAATTCATCAGAAGAAAACTGGAGGAGTTGGAAATATAATAAGTCCACTTCCCTCCTTAGCAAAGCGGGAGACAAAATGATGCTAAAATAGGCAGACACCTTTTATTCAAGCTTGGAATAAAATATTGTGGGTCCTAAGTGAAGAATCGCCTAAACGCACCGAAATTCACCGCAGTTGACCCAAGATTTCCATAGTATACTGCCCCAGATATCATTTGTAAGCTATTTAGCATAATGTTACGTTCATTGTACCAAAGACTACATTCTCAGAGGATATGATTATTATCAAGATATTAGAAGAGGCTTATGTATAGCAGTAGACTGTTGAAGGACGATGAATTAAGAAAGCTTAGATAATTTAGTCAATTTAAAGTGCAGAAAATAACCTTCACCCGTTTAAGCTTTACTTGTTCACGTCAATGTTTCTGCTTGCAATATACAATTGTTACCATTGCATCTCTATCGTTACAGCCTGGTCTCATAACAAGGAATGGCTATCCTCAAGAGACACACGAAGTTATTACTTCCGATGGGTACGTTTTGGCAGCTCATAGAATTCCTCACGGAAGGGACAGGTACAATTCACCTGGTGATAGACCCGTGGTCTTCTTAATGCATGGACTTTTGTCATCTTCTGCTGACTTCCTCGTGCTGGGCCCTAGTCATGCTTTAGGTAAGTGAAAGAACTTGTTTTTGGCATGAATTATCAAAGAGCGAATGTAATTTTTGCTAATCATCTTGTAACAAGTCTTAACAGATGTTTTTCTTTTGGTGGACCCTAATGGAATAGAAATCAAAGATATAGTAAAATCAATATATAGTGAGGAAACGATATTACGTGATCAAGATTCTAAACATACATTTGAGGGATTCTAAACAAATAGGTAACAATTTAAATAAAGTTATTAGTAAACCTTAGCCTCTTATCAATTATTGTTAATTTAAAGTGTAATATTTCACCTTAAAACTCGTATATTACTTACTGATTATGGGTACAAAGTGCTTTGAGAATATTTTAAAAATTTTGCAAACGGAATTTCATGAAATATGGGAGCAGAAATGAAAAGGAAGAAACGAATCCAGTAAGCTCAATTAATTGTTCGTGTAGTAAGTAAAAGAAATGTTTAAACGGCTACAACGAGTTCAAGCTTTATGAAACTTTTGGAAAAATTAATACTTAAGGTTGTAATTGCCACTTGTATTTTTATATCATATTACAGCTACCACAAATACAGCTGTTGTTATTCAATTATGAAAATTAGGATTTAACGATTAACAAAATATTATAGTAAGGATTAAATGATAATACAAATATGTTACGGATTTGGTAGCTAAATACGAAATCTTAAGCCGAATGATACAAATAATCTCCATTTTAAACACACCTGATATCATGCGAATAGTAACAGTGATTAAATATTAACATAAATCCCTTAGTATTAAACGGTAAATTTAAAAAAATAATAATAAACAAATAAATTGACTGCCTCGGTGGCGCAGCGGTAGCGTATGCGACTGCTGTTCTTGAGGTCTCGGGTTCGATTCCCGGGTCGGGTTAAATGTTTGTATGATCTACAAATGTTTGTTTCGGAGTTTGGGTGTTTTCTATGTATGATATGTATGTATTTACAAAAAAAAACTATATATGTATTTATATCAGTTGTTTAGTACCCATAATACAAGCTCTGCTTAGTTTGGGACTAGATGCCGTTGTGTGTTAGATGTCTGAAATATTTATTTATTTATTTAAATCAAATTTACAATTGGTTCAGAACTCAAAAGAAAATATTTGTCAAGATCTCCATAGAAATTGTTCATGACATTAAAATAATTACTAACCAAGTATTTTTATCTTCGTAGACTTACTAGTTTGACAATACATACTATTTAGGTTTTTAACAAATGAATGTTATATGGTTTTNCTAACCAAGTATTTTTATCTTCGTAGACTTACTAGTTTGACAATACATACTATTTAGGTTTTTAACAAATGAATGTTATATGGCTTTCACAGCTTACACTTTAGCAGAAGCAGGGTACGATGTCTGGTTAGGCAATGCCCGAGGTAACTTCTACTCCAGAAGGCACCGACGCTACAATCCTGATAGTAGGATTCAGACCTTTTGGGAATTTTCCTGGGACGAAATTGGGAATCACGATCTACCTGCTTTTGTTGACTATATCCTCAAGATAACTGGACAGAAAAAACTTCACTATATTGGTCATTCTCAGGGTGGAACTTCTTTCTTGGTTCTTAATTCATTAAGACCTGAATACAGTGAGAAGTTTATTTCATTCCAAGGACTGGCTCCCGCATCTTTCTTTACACACAATAATGTTTCACTGTTTAATTCTTTGGCTAATTATGAGAATATTCTCGAGGTGAGTTATATTTCAAAATTGTTTCTTTTTATTTTATGGAATAGGGGGCAAACGAGCAGACGTGTCGCCTGATGGTAAGCGATTACGGCCACCCATGGATACCCGTAACACCAGAGACGTCACAGATGGGGAGTGTTCGAGGGTATGAGCTTATGATATACTCACTCACTCAGTGAAACACAGCACAAACGCTGTTTCACACCGGTTTTCTATGAGGCCGTAGTATCACTCTGGTCGAGCCAACCCAAGTCATGCCGAAGCATGTATTCTTATATTATCAATTTCTTTTATAGATTATTCACACATTACATCAATAACCTTTGATAGTTCACTACTAGAATTGACTTCTCCTCAGAAAGGATTTCTTGGCCTACTATAGAGTGGTGGCCAGATAGTTTGGTAAAGGATTTGAGTCAGTTTGATTTCTTTTTGCTGAGAAACTGTGCAGTACAAAAGTGTACTGCACAGTTTACTCCCATAGTTGTCTTTTATGGCACCACTAGTCCTATAATCAATATTTCAACACAAGAACCAGACGGAGATACGTGAATAGCTAACACGTTTTTTGTTGTATTTTTTTTGCGTGTAGATATTAAAATGTTTTTCTTTTTAACAGAGTACTGCTTTCGCTCTTGGTAAGGGTGAAGTGTTTGCTAATCGAGACTTCTTAGACTGGTTCAGAAGCAACTATTGTGATGGTCGTGTTATTTTCGATCGTATCTGCAATTTAAGCATCGGTGACCTGGGAAGCAGGGAATATTACAATGAAGTACGTATATTTTAACAGTTTTTCTTCTAAGTCTAAAGAAGTCCTCTGCTAGACTAATACTAAACTTAACAGCTCAAGTATCACGTGTAATGTGTGTGATTGCAATAATAAGACCTTGAAACAGAGTTGAAACAGTTCAACGAAAAATATTAATTAGTTTATACAATTCTGCTGTATTAAACTTGAATGTAAATCTATTGTGTAAACATTTGAATACTACATAGTAGAAATCAAACAATCGTAGAATATTTTAGCTTAGTATCTATCCTGAATTATTTTTAACTTTTAGTGTAGTGTAGTTAGAATGTATTATGCAATTTATGTGATTGTCTGACGAAATACTTTCTTATAATAAATGCTTCCCTTGGTTTTGCAGACGTTGGTTCCGTTGTTCCTGGCTCACGTTCCCGCAGGCGCGTCCATCAGACAGGTTGCTCACTTTGGCCAAGTGATCCGTTTCAACGCTTTCCGTCGCTATAATTTTAACTCCTTGAGAAACTTAGCTGTCTATGGCAGTTTGAACCCTCCGAAATACAATCTTGCCAACGTTAATGTTCCCTCCTATATTCACTATGGCCTCAGCGATAATGAGGTCAATCACAAAGATATTAGACTTCTTGGAGATGCATTGCCTGATTCTAGACTATTTCAAGTTGCAAGACCAACATTCAACCATTTTGATTTCATATGGGCATCTGATGTAAAAGAATTATTATACAATAAGGTATTGAATTGTATGAAAGATGCTGAAAGGAAGCAGTGAATACAGAAGACTTGTGGAACATCGCTAATAAAAAGTAACTAAATATCAAAGGCAGAAACCGAGAACCATTAGTTAACTGATTCATAATCAACACTAAAAAAGTAAGTTTAATCATATAGGCAAAAAGAGCGAAGTACTTTTCTCTGTTTTATAGCTTCTAGATTTCATGAACTTGGTGTTTAGTAGAATGAGAGACTTGTCTTTCAGGGAAAATGTAATCAGAGTAGTTTATATTATTTATAATACTGATTTAAATAGGACTATTGTTCATGCTCAAAGTTTTGTAGATGGTAAAATTTATTTTATTTCGCAATAAAAGTCTGTAAAAATGTTATATATATATTTAATTCAGTATGATGTAAGCACAAGAAAACTTACTCTTAATCGAATAACAATAATATTTACAATGGGTAAATAGCTTGGCAGTGGACCCATTTATGGGACATCGGTTAGATAATTCGAACTTAAAACTAAAAGATTAAAATGAGGTACTAAGTCATTCATAAGTGACTTATGTTTATGGAACTCTACAGTCTGCACAGTCACTTATGTAAAAATAAATTAGCAATCGCATTTTCAAAACCACATGCCAGTACATGCATCGTGAGTTCGAATTTCAATTTTATAAATAGCATTGCTTAGTTGCAAAGTTACCTACGTGACATTGCAGAAAGAACCTTGCGGGGTTTATTTTAAAACAATATGTAGACTTGGCTGCAGTAACACTGTGATCTTAAGCCAATTTTGCTAGAAAACAAAATTACCAAGATACTAAAAAATAAATAAATAAACATCAAAAAGAATAAATTAATTTTAGGAGCTAACTCCTCATACTTTTGGGACATTCATCAAACATATCTTCAGAGCTAAAAACTTTACATAACCGACTAAAACGAATTCATTACGAAGGTTGATAATGTTTTATTAACTTCATAATTAAACTAGATCAATATTACGCTATTCTTCCTAAAGGGCTATATTGCACTAGTCAAAATAATTAGGTACCTACAAAACCTTAAATTAGTCGTTGGTTCTGAATAACATATAAAATAGTCCACATTAGTACAATCCAGAAGGCATATCTAGTACTTTGTGGGCTCCATATTTGCTTGAAGATGACCCCATCGGCGATAGGGTTCTTTTTAAATCAGCATGACTATGTGTGCCGTTAACGACCAGACTAGTCATGCTAGCAGGAGCATCCCTTAACATATGAGGACCCGAATAAAAGCCTGCATTGCTATGACCACGCTTAACGAGAAATGTGGAACTATTAAAAGGTTTATTGTCAAGTCCAGGGCTTAATTTGGCCTGAGACTTGTAAAAGTTTTGTCCATCAATACGGAATATTGGATCGTCTTTGGGACACGTTCTGGATTCGTATCGTTTATTACCTAGTTTGCTATTTGATCTTGTTATAGGAATCAAAGGAATCTCGTTCCCTGCATCACTACTAGTTCTAGAGCAAGATCTTTGTCGTCTTTCATACGGCCACGCTGGTTTTTTGGGTTCTGTGAGCATTACAATATCCACCATTGAGTTGAGACCTTCATCAATCCTGTCCAAACTTTTTGTTAGTTTTTTAGATTCAATTAAGTTCACAATTTCATCTACTCGGCTACGTTTCGAGTTTGATCTCTGTATATGCCCCTTTCCAACTAAAGATGACGGACTTTCTCCGTAAAACATACTATCAATATATTCCCGTTGACGTGAACCCTTTTCAGATGTTTGGAAGGATTCACTTCGTTTTATAGATATCTTTCTAGTGTCTTCTCGGGAGCGAGTTCTAGAACGCTTGGGCTTAGTATCATCTTTACTTATTGCATTAAATACAGCTCGGCATTCATGAAAGTCAAAGCTCGAGCCTGAAGCCTTTTTGCTCACCTTTTGGTTGGAATTTTTTGCATTAAATTTAGAAGCACTTAATAGAGAATCCGATCCTTCATCACTTGAATAGAAATTGTCATCGAATAAGTCAGGAGGTTTGTATAACAAACCCTGGTCTGCAGGCGGAACAAATAAATGAAGCAGACTCTGTGACTTTCTGGGTGGGTGTGGAACAATCTTAGTCGGAACTATTTCTGATTCCTCATCATCTTCAACACTATCATCTGCGAATTCCTCTTTGCTTTTTATTTGTATACTGTGCCTTGTGCTAGTTATAGAATCTTCTTTTTCTTCTCTATGCTTTTTGCATTCTAGAGGGATATTAATCTCTGAAGTTTGGTTACATCTAGAGGACCGGTTATCATTGAAAGTGTCTTTAATATACTGTTCTGATTCAGCATGGTTAACAATATTTCTCAGTTCCTGAATGACTTCATCAATCGTTGTCTCATCTTCTTCATCAGAAGATTTTTTATCGCTCTTTTTACTTTCCAGTTTTTTGTGTAGTGGCCGTTTATTACGCATGAGGTCATATGTTTCATTTTTAACATTGAACATTTCGTAGACCATGGATTCTCTCTGAGGATCACCTTCAGGACTTAAAGATCTTTCTGAAGAACTAATACCTTCATCTTCTGGCGGCGATGATTCATCTAGAAAAACAGAAAATATTTTTGATTTTCTAATAATATTTCATGAATTGAATAATTAAATTAAAGAGCATTAATGAATATTATTTATTGATGCTTTTAATTTTTTACCTCTACTTTTGGGTACAGAGTTTTTTTTCTTCATGGCAAATGGCTTCTTTCTATTAGAGTTGCCGTGTTCCGAACGCAGAGAAGAAACCTCCTCTTGAAGTTCACAACATTTTTCCTTCAGACACTTTTCTAGAGACAGGAGGATTCCCTTCTCTTCTTGTAAAATCTATAAAATTTAAGAGTAGTAAATTATGATGAAATTAACAAGTAGAAAAATACATTTAAACGAATTTCAGATTATTGTAAATACCTTGACTCTCTTTTCAAGCAAGTCAAGTTTGTGCCTAAGATCGTCTTTCTCCATTTGCGCCTCATGGGCCTTCTCACTCAATGAGTCGATGTCTATTAACTGTTTCTCATATTCTGCTATCTCAATCGTCACGTTCTCGTTGGCATTTGGCAGTTTGGCTACCATCTAGAATTTAAATACATTTTGATTAAATGTTGTAACAAGTAAATTACTGAGTTTTAAATTATTAGCTGACAAGTAGAGGTTAGAAATAAAGAAAAAACGTTGGTTAAAAGTATATCGTCGAAAATATAAGTTCCAGAAAATGGTTTATCATTTTGGTAATATTTTTTTAACACTCTTTTTTAGTTTTACCTGTAGGTATATTTGTTAGTTTTTATGAACCCGACTTTTGTAAGCATATTTTCTGGTTTTTCGAACTATATTTATTTTATTTTTTATATTTCTAAGATTGTATGGTATAAAGTAATGACAATAGCAGAAAGAAGTACGCCTACAACTTGGCTAGTGGGAGCAGGAGTCGTTGGTCCATTTCCGGATTATAAGAATGTACCTTTTGAACGTTTAATGAAGAATTCTCTACTCGGATCTTCATTAGCTACTTTTGTCGTATTCTTCGACTTTGCAAATGAAGAAAAAGTAAGATATACAACTTCTAACAGTCTAAGGGAAATCGAAAAATAATTTTAATCTATAAAAAAATATTTAAAAAACACACCTTTTTCAAAGTAACAATATCAAATCCAGCCTGCTCCAATTCAGCTTGTATGTATAATTTTCTCTGCGGGGTGGGAGCACTGCTGAGGAGTGCATTGATGAAGCTCAGCCCAGCTGCTTGTAGGTCACCCGTACCGCCAGCACTTTGCAGCATTCCTACAAGGAACCTGAAGCGAACTGGTTCACCGTAGCGGAGACGGAGGGTTGAGAGAGCTTCGGATATCATACTGTGACCTTTTGCCGGTGGATAGCAGGCTTTTGTTAAGAGCTGAAATGAGAAATATTTACAAAATTACGGCTGTTTTCAGGACAGCGTTCAGCAGGAGTGCGTAGACCCATTGATACAGTAGCATCTCAATATTGTGGGTCTCCATGCCGCACTGTTGTATTGTCTATATTCACAATGAGTATGATGACCACTACTATAGGATTTCCATCATGCTCATGCTTTCCATCAAGCAGTGTAGAGGAACACCTCCATCTGATTTGAATAATTTTCATAGTGATTCTAAATATGACTGCCCGTTAGATTACTTTAGGATCAGGTTTTAAATTAAAGATACAATTTATCAAATCTAGTTCATAGTCTAATTAAAATGGATAATATATATTAATAATAATAACATAAATAAATGTTATTATTATAATTACATAATAATGTTATTATTATTATGCAATAGCACGAAAATTATATTTTAAATTAAGTTATAAGCCGAACCTGGCTTAGGAACAAAGGCTATATCAGTTGCCAAACTAGGTAAAATTTGCAATTCGGCTGTGGACGCCATTTGCCACAAAATTTCAACTTAACTAGCATTTATTATAAAAGAAGTTTAATAAATCTAAACTAAGAACAAAGTGAAAGTGTGAAGTGAATCTCTCTATGTCTGTATGAGGGTGTATGTGTACGTGGTAGTATGTGTTCACGTGTATTTGTAATTATAAAAGTATTTAAAAAAGTAGAATGAATGTGCTGTTGACTATAGTAAGGCAAATACAACCAGATATGCTCAATATACGTGAACAAATTATGAAAAAAAAAAGTGCGTGCGTACAAAGTACACATGTCAGAAGTGAAACTTCTTAGTTCTCTCCCACCTCTCGCTCCATGGCACTGTGCGTGATACGACAATCGCTCTATCTCACTTTTTCTCTCACTTGCTTGCTTCCTACTCTCACTCCATTGCTAGTTGCTTCATGCTACGTTCGCCCTGTCTTACTCTCTCTCAATCGGTCTCGATCGCTCTTTCTCTCTCTTTTTCGACACTTCCGTTGCACACTTGCGTGACGTTGCATTTGTAAAATTTTTACCCTCATGCGTCTAAAGAAGTTTTACTTCAATTAGAACTAATACCTTTAGAAAGATAATTGATAGCTATAATATGACTGAAATGGTGAATAATTGAAGTTTCCTTATTACCTGCAACGCTAAAACTCTGCATTTGTTGACGGTAGACATGATGCAGACTGTAAGTGTATATACTCCATTAGAGCCTCCCACTAGCCTCCGTACGCAGTCAGGATACCTACTGCAGCAACTCCACAGACATTGTCTGTGAAAAAGTCAAAGAAACAAAGCTCGGTTACAAAGAAAATAAAAATTATCTGTCCGCTGTTTCACAGAAGTCAAAGATTAAGGATCCCAGTTTTAAGCTGGCCACATTTGCCGAAGAACCGATAACCGTTGGGGTAAACGAGTTCTTGAGTAGAGACCGCGTCTCGGCAAACGTAGTATAGGACGTCAACCAGCCAGGTGGAGCGATGATTTGCGCAAGACAGCTGGCAGGAGCTGGATGCGAGAAGCCATAGATCTTACTAAGTGGCGTAAAATTGGAGAGGCCTATGTCCAGCAGTGGACTGCGATAGGCTGATGATGATGATGATGATTTTTAAGCTAAAGGTCAGGCAGAGCAAGAGCACTGCACGGGGTCTCCCTGATGAACGGGCTTCGTGACTAGCGTAATAAAGGGGATTACCTATGTCATTTCATTTTAATAGGATTAAATCCTAAAGCTAAAGCACCAACTGTCATCGGTTTATGCTTATATGTTGGATCAGCAATGTGTTGCGTTGCATGTTTTGTTTTAAGTATCATCATTAAATACAATTCCAGAAAAATAAAGCCCTCACTGTTACAAGTATAAACCAGCCCCAGCTCACGCAGTGGTCTACCCGTCAGGTATATCTAAAACGCAATGGCTAAGACAGCTTCTGTTAGTTCATAATTGAATTTTAACAGTTTTGAATTCTTTTACTGCTAGACCAGTGTGACTTGAGCCGAGTCAATTAAGTGGAATTAATATTAATGAATAAATAGTAATACAAATGTGCTGTGCCTATTTCAAAATGTTCTGACTTCTTCTCGACGCTGACTGGCGTAGTGTTCAATGCGGATCGATCGAGTTGATGTGAAATAAATGTGAATTAAGCCACCTGTTATCCGAAATACGTGTTTTCGCGTGAATAAAATGGTATTTTCTTAATAATTAGGTATACGGCTATTTTGACGTATGTGTTCTAACCAGGCTGGTGTAAGTAATCTGTTTTGTTTTAAAATGCACTAAAAATAAAACCTGTGTCACGGGGGATCTTACTTCAAACTGTTTTATAAATTTGAAAGTTACATGAACTTGGCCTATAAAGGGATCGAACTTAATATGAGGTAACTGCATAAACCTTTACACCAACCAGATAGCCAACAAGTCGGAGAAGAATTACACAAAAAATATACAAATATATATACACAGTGAAAATACTTACAAACAAGCTAGCTCATCTAATAGTGGTCGTCTTCGCACAGCCGGTGGTCCTCTCGAACCTTCTCCGGATTGACTGAGCTGCACATTGCGCAGGAGTTCTAGCAGTAACGTAACTCCATCTAGCGGCTCACAGGCGAACTCTTGAACGAAACTGAAATAATTAAGCAGTCTTTTATAAATGTTTATTATTTATATATATATTATTTANTATAAATGTTTATGGACAGCAATTTCATGTGATGAACCCTAATTCATACTTCGACAATAGTATTATAAATATCGAAAGTAATTCTGTGAGTGCTACGCTTTTCGCTGCACCGATTTCAATGAAATTTGATAAGGAGATACTTAGATTTTTGAGAAAGAACCTACATACATAACCTATTATTTAATGCGATAACCTGCATTCACGCGGGCAGATTAGTTTGCAAAAGCTGGTTTTCTTATAAATGTAAGTACTAACATTTGCGTTCAAAAGCAATATCATTAAAAGTTACTTAACTAAACGCACAAAAGATTATGAGGAATCAATGTAAGGATGTTTTTTACACGCAACGTTTTAACAAAATGGAATAAAATTTTACTGATATGGTCTATCAATATTTTCATAAAATAAATATTTATTGGCAGTATGCGAAATTGGAAAATTACAAATGAAACTGTAAACGTATATATATATTCACATTAATATAAACTTTTATATACTCACTATATAAGGGCATCGATTGATTTAAATTTGTGTATACTGATGTATTTAAAAAAAGCTTTCCTTATTTAAAAATAAAAGATCTAGAAAACACAAGTAACATAAAAATTTTTGTTTTAAGCTCCTAATACAAACCGATTTCGCATATTTATATTGTTAATGTTCCTTAAAAAATGTACCTGTTTAACGGAGCTTAGCTCGGTATTTTGTTATGGTATATTTTCTTAAAATGAATCCTAGCTAGATCGATTTCACGCCCCTGAAACCCTATATACCCTATAGTACTAAATTTCATGAAGCCGTTTTCGAGATTCAGATTATACATATATATATAGATAAAATATATATCAGGATTGTTCTTTGAAAGGTTTAGATAATGAGCTTAGAAACGCAATACAGACCTAATAATTTTATTTATCTTGTCTTGTATAGCAAGCAGCAGCCAACAAACAGAATTCAAAAGTGGTGATCACCATATTCATTGTGAATGCAGGCAATACAAGAATGGCAGCATGGCGACCTATTCTATACCGTACTAGTGATACTTCTGCATCTTTGGACCTCCGGTCTCACCAACGAAACAGGACAGCACGAACGCTGTCATTTCACGTTGATTTTCTGTGCGAGGGTAGTACCGCCCCGGTCCAGCAGATCGTTTAGGATTGTTTACTAGTTGGTAGTAACTAGTAAACAATTCTTATATACCTACACACCACACAACTTACGCTTTCATAGCGCATCTCTCAATTCTCGTAAGTTTGTTATTCACATATTATTTTATTTCTTTTTATTATTAAAAGACAACTCCCGCATTAGGAATATACATTCCTGTATCGCGGGGTATATATGTATTTGTGTCCGTTTCATGTATCTTCACAAACATACATGAAACGGACACAAAGTACACCCAGACTTAGAACAACAATTTATGGATCACACAAAGTGTTGTCCCATGTGGGATTTGAACCCACAACACTTGGCGCAGTAGTAAGCGGTGTGGGGACCACTGAAACCACTGGGCCAACCGTGTAGTCAATTGAGAGTCAGTTTGAGGGGCTGGTAAATCTGTTATATAGAACTTCTTAGTACAGATACCAGTCTCTCGCACAGTTTCACTTAACTAGGTAACACCTACCTAAGTTAAGATGGAGTAATTGTAAATATCCTGTGTGAGAGAGAAAAACAAAGATGTAATATATATGTAATGTAGATAAACCTTCCTATGGAATCACCCTATCTAGTAGTAGAGAAGTTTGAAAGATTAAGCAAACAAACAGCGGAGGGGACTTTATTTTATACTATGTCAAAACACAGTTTTGTTTCCTAATCAATTAATAAAATTAAATAATGTATATTGCTCACACTGATAGGCTTGTTAGTGTATGCATAGTTGTAATTTAAACCTGCTATGGCGGGCAATTATCTTATATTAAAATTAAAGAAAAGAAACAAACATAATAGTAATGAAAACGATTACCCACTTGGAACAATTTTCCTCTAGACACATCCTAAAGGGCAAGCCTGAGTTGTTCTAATAAAATAAAAACAACCCTAGCCACCATTAGATGTCACCGCAATTAGGGCTGACACACCACTTTTATAAACATAATATCATTGCACTTTCACGAACAGTACCTGGATGAGCAAGCTTTACTCAGCTTCAAAATTTTCTAAAAATCAATCCTAGTTTATTATAGATTATCGACCCCGAAACTCTCTGCATACTAAAATATATAATTGGGTTAATTTTCAGTTATGTTTTTGATGTTGAAAGAAATGTGTGAGTGCTCTACAGAGAAGTTACAACAAGCTTATTACAGAAATAGCACACGTAT
This sequence comes from Hyphantria cunea, assembly GCA_003709505.1. Classification (NCBI taxonomy): domain Eukaryota; kingdom Metazoa; phylum Arthropoda; class Insecta; order Lepidoptera; family Erebidae; genus Hyphantria; species Hyphantria cunea. Next base: position 35,788 of record PKRV01002542.1, on the reverse strand, counting down.
TGTCTTAGCTATTAATACTATAGTTAATACTCCGATACATTGATTCACAAGTAAACTTAATTAAGTATTTAAACAAAATCAATCGGTATTTTATCCGACTGCAAAAGAAGGAGGGTTATGTTTTTCGAATGTATGAATGTATGTTTATTTCTTTGACACGCTCTAGAGCCTAAACGGCTTGTAGTATTTTTATGTGAGTGGTGTCAATATAATCGTCTTAGTCGTGAAAGTGACATCCAGTGTCACTTTTACGACTAAAAAATCATCACCAAAAATAAACTTTTAAGGATTTTTAGCGCCAAAAAGTACTCCAAGAAAAAAATGTTTTCAAAATATATCGAGGGTGGTATCAAAAATAAAATAAAAAATATAATACATTTCTCTTGTATTTATTCGCTAGCATTTTGTTTGGTTGACGATTTAGCATTAAATGATGTTATTTCCATACATTTGTTAGTTTTCTATTAATCTTTACGTTTGTAGAATTCAAATTAGCTACGTCAACTGTTTAGTTGCATACTAGAATTCTGTAGCAAAATTTATCATCGACGTATAATTCGTAAAAAACTTCATCAACATCTTGAAATAGGAAAAATCTTTATTAATTAGTTTCTAAAAGAAATTGAGACATCAATTCTTGTAAAGTTATGCATAGATACAACAATAATAATTTCTAAGTTATTTTACGAACGCAATAATCACAGTATATAATAACCAGGAATAAAATGGTTTGTTGTTATTATAGCTGAGTAGGGAGTGAAGTTTAAGGAAATATATACCTCGCATCTTTATAACGATTAAGGTGCAATTTAAACATCTAATACGTTGACAACCCTAGACTGAGTTCTGTAATAAACCCCAGGCTGTAATTTGACGACATAAAGAAAAATTATAGTAACAATTACCATTGCAATTCGCGGGAACCGTCGCATCCTTGTGAAATACAAAAACGTTAAATGTGTGGTTTCAAAGCTAGAGGATAAGATAATGAGTTCGTTCAATAAGTAATGAGGCGCTCATAGCCCAGTTACACTCGGTGTTTAGAAACAATCATCGAGGGTAAGCAACGACGGCGCGGTCAGTACCTGGATGGGTGACCGTTAGTGGCATGTTATCATGAGCGTCTCCTTGATTCGGATTTCACGTTAAGCAGTCGGTCCCGGTTGTTATCATAGGATAACAGTCGTGAAGCTTAGTTGGAGGCCTTTGGGCGGCTTGAAAACATCCGATGGTAAGATTACGTAGCCACAACGTTGTCTTGCCAGTCTCCAACCCGCACTTGACCAGCGTGGGGACGTATGGCCTTAACCCTCTCCTGAGAGGAGATCCGAGCCCAGTAGTGGGACGTTATGGGTTGTTGTTGTTGTTGTTTTTCGTTCAATAATACCAGAACTTAAAATTATAACAAATTAGCACACATCATTATGAATAATTAGTAGTCAGCATTGATGGCCGCCTAGTGTTCGAAATTTGCTCATAGTTCATGAATTTGGTTTTGGCTTTCTGCACGATTTTTGATTTGCGAAAGACGGCTGGCAGGAGCTGGATGCGAGAAGCCATAGATCGAGCTAAGTGGCGTGAAATTGGAGAGGCCTATGTCCAGCAGTGGACTGCGATAGGCTGATGATGATGATGATGCACGATTCATTATTATATAGATTAACTGTCGCGAATTTTATATTCTTTAATTTGCATAGTTTTCGTAAAAAGGGGAAAAATTTTTGCTTCACGTATTAATTTATAGGTATCGATACTAAAAAGCATTTAAAAAAATATACTACCACTTCAAAGTTATTAAAAACGAAAGCAAGTGATGATGAGCTTAGTCAAAAGACATGTAATGCTGGATATAGCCCCTCTAAGTTCGCAGCCACAACCGGTCTCATACTATTCGATCCAACGGCTTCCTGCGACCTTCACCAGATCGTAAGACTGTCTTGTAGGTGTCTATCTACTCTCTGTCACTCGGCATTTGGAAATTCTTTGAGATTTGCTTAAATTAAAAAAAAGGTGCACAAAGTTTATGCTACACGTAATAATATATGGATACTGCTTGGTACATTTCTTTTTTCTTTTCTTTTTTTAAAAGACAACTCCCGCATTAGGAATATACATTCCTGTGTCACGGGGATCTTTACAAACATACATTAAACGGACACAAAGTACACCCAGACTTAGAACAACAATTTATGGATCACACAAAGTGTTGTCCCATGTAGGATTTGAACCCACAACACTTGGCGCAGTAGGAAGCGGTGTGGCGACCGCTGAAACCACTAGGCCAACCGTGTAGTCAATTGCCCAACTTAAGTGGCATTGGGTGTGACATTTTGTTCGCAGTAAATTTCTTTGATAGTTATACCCCTGTTATGCAAGAAAGATCTGTTTGGTTAATGTCTGGTTATATAATAAATAAAATAAAATAAATAAATAAATATTTCGGATAGTTAACACACAACGCCATCTACTCCCAAACTAAGCACAGCTTTTAGTATGGGCACTAGACAACTTATATAAATACATAAATACTTTTTTTGTAAATACATACACACTATACATAGAAACCACCCAAACTCCGAAACAAATATTTGCAGATCATACAAACATTTGGTCCGACACGGGAATCGAACCCGAGTCCTCAAGCACAGCAGTCGCTTACGCTACCACTGCGCCACTAAGGCAGTCTTCATGATTTGAAATTCCTTGTAACTTAAACATAGTTTTTTTTGTAGAATATTAAAATTATTATTTGGTATAGTATATTCTAATACCTTTTAGTGGCCCTACACAGCTGTAACCCGTTCAGATACTTCGCGACGTAACTGACACGCAATTATGGCCCGGTATTTCTATATGTTTACTTTATTATTAGATGCTGTGGTGTAGTAGTAATAGGAAAATGTAATATACGTATAATTTAGCTTTTATATGACTGCTCGGACTATCTCCTGAATATGGCAATAATTGACTATTGGATTTTATTGAATTGAATTGAAAGTTCCTGCAACGAGTCATGCTTCAGTATAAATAAGAAGGATCGATCGGAGTGATAACGGCCTCAAATAAAACCGCTGTAAAGTAATTTTTGTGATGCTTTTTATCAAGGGAGGGATGTTACTGGAGACCAAACCACTTACTTAATGTACTTGTGTCTCTACCTCACGCAAGAGCCCTCTTAGCCGAGAGGAAAGTGTTTAGCGAAGATTCTCCTTTTTAAATCGTCAATGCTATCCTTTTGTATTATTGTCTGATATTTTGTTTTGACCACATGACTTGCCTTGAATGACATCATTTCCATTCATTTGTTAGTTTGCAAATAACGTCAATGTACATAGGACGTCAATTTAGAGGGGGGTTAGGCTCCAGTCGGGGTTTGCGTGAGCGTAGGTGAGTGACGGAACACCGGGGGGGTTTTAGTCAGTAAAAGTC
>PKRV01002542.1:0-30755 GCA_003709505.1 Hyphantria cunea | reverse complement strand
TATATATATGTATATATGTGTGTATATGTGTGTATATATGTATGTGGTTCGTTATATTCATTAGCAAATAATTAATTCAAAACTCATTGCACCGACAACTACCACTGTCTCTCCTATACATTTCGATCCATCCTAAGGTTGCCTGGAAGAGATTGCTTTTGGCAATAAGGCCGCCCTTTGTACACTCTAACATTTTATGTACTCTCTTCTAACTGTAATATTATAGTGTGCAAATAAAGAGTTTTCTATCTATCTATCTATGTGCCTGCTAAAGGGACTCTTCTCCATTTCATAGAAAGAATCAGTAGAATCCAAAATTTGTAGTGACCATACTCTTTCTGAATGCAGATAATGCAGCATGGTGACCGTAGTCGGCAGCATACTGAAATGCTTCTGCATCCTTTGGTATTTCTAGGTTTTATTACAAGACTTAAAATAATAATGAATGTCTACAAATCAAATAGTATATTGAAAAAGAAATGGATGGTCGCAGAATTGAATCAAATCAGACTAAGCATATTTATACTCGCCATCTGGTTGGGGAAAAGCGTTTAGTTGATGAATGAACCGGACGGTTTAAAAAATAACAAACCTTTATCTGTAACCATGTGTATATAGTTACATATGTATGGTTAGGAAAAAAGTCTATTAATTTGTAGAAATAATCATACAATTAATAATTTTCCATAAACCACAAACGGACGTATAGTTACTAAATAACGTAGATCCTATACTGATAATAAACATACTTATACTCGTATATTTATTTCTAAATACTTATTAAAGACAAATTATACCCAGACACAGAAGAAATAATAATATATATGTATATTATTATTTCTTCTGTGTCTGGGTATATAATAAAAATGAAACGCATTCGGTCCGGTATATTTCTATTGTATCTATCTATTGTAAATATTGCACCACAAATTCATCAACACTCATCAATATTTAACCTTCATGTCAAGGACCTTCCATTAGTAATAGGCCTCATGATAGTGGGGTTAAGAAGAGGCATAAGTTAATTCTGACCGTGTGACCGATGTGTCAATAGTTTGGTTCACTCAATTTTGCAACAAAGCATCGGCACCTCCCGCAGGTTCCTAAAAAATGCGTTAGCTCAGAGACGCTTATATACTATACTATACTATACTATACTATACTATACTTTACATAATAACCTTTTTTGGCTAACATCCAACCAAAAGGAGTAGGGAGCAAACGAGCAGACGTATCACCTGAAGGTAAGTGATTACCGACGCCCACACCCGCAACACCAGAGGCGTCACAAGTGCGTTGCTGGGCTTTGGGAGAAGGGGAGATGAATAGGGGAGGTGTAGGGGTATAAGTCTCCGATATCCTCACTCGCTTAGTGCCAAACTCGTGCCAAAGCATGGCTTACTGTATATTATTATATTACACTAAATTAACAATGTAAGATGAACACGACTAACAGAAGTTTAGACTGTCTCGTTGGTCTAGCTGTTAGCCCATGCGATTGCCGAGTAAGAGATCTCGGGTTCGTTGCCCGGGTTGGGCCATACGTAGTTAGTTTATTCTTACTAAGGATTTCTTATTAGAAATTATTAATAACAGTAGTATGGAAGATTGCCGGTGTTTCATGCCTGTGCCTCGGAGAGCGCGTTAAGTCGTTGGTTCCGATTATCATGAACATCTATGGACATCGTTATTCATATTTTAAGTCAGTGCCCTCAAATAGATATTAATAACTACTTCAACTTAATTCAACTAAGGGTTGCGAAGGCCTGATGCCAGTCGTCCGTGGAGAAACTGATATTCAAGTAAAGCCAGTTGAAGTGGTAGCCGACTCTAAATAATCTTGAGAATAATAAAGGCCAGGTAGATGTACTGATAACAGAAATTTAACTTACAAGTTCATTCCCTACTCTGCTCCACAAACATATAGCTTGGTCTTATTTATGATATAGTTTATAGTCTTAAGAACTAAAACTTTAGATATTAGCATAAAAATGTTAACAAACCTTGGGAAAGAGAGTCTCAGATCAGCTCTCAGCTTAGTAAGGAGTTCGCTCGGTGTTCCGAACTGGCGTAGGGTCATTTCTTCACCCATACCCAGGCAGGGATTTCTGTAAATAGATCGAAACGTGTTTAGGACATTTTATTTTATATTTCCTTTTAAGATTTATTTAATCGTTATAGTTGGAGTCATAGAGCAATGAGGTAGGCAGCAGCCATACGCGGGCGTTCTCCTTTGTCAAGTATAAGGCCAAATTCAGCCTACACACATAATGTACATATGTGTGCGTGAAATGCTGAATGCTTTGTTTTAATTATTATATATGAGTTGTGAGTTCCTAATAAAAGCTAATTGTTTGTATATGTGAGTCTATAATGTGTATGCGTGAAGATATCCTTCCAAAAAAACATGACAGATTGGAAAAAGATGCTTTGGCTACTCATATTTGGTCCGACGGCCTGTGTTGCTCTATTAAATAATGAAAATAAATATGTCGGACATCTAACATACATGATATATATAGATATATAGTTTTTTGTGTAACTACATACATATTGTATATAAAAAGCAACCAAAGCCCGAAACAAATATTTGCAGATCATACAAAAATTTGGTCAAACCCGATTCGAACCCAAGTCCTCANAAGCAACCAAAGCCCGAAACAAATATTTGCAGATCATACAAAAATTTGGCCAGACCCGGGATTCGAACCCAAGTCCTCAAGCACAGCAGTTGCATACGCTACCACTGCGCCACCGAGGTAGACTAATAGTAGTATTTATAGATTTAATTATATACTATTATTAGTGTAAAAGTACAACTAATAATAGTACATTAAAGAAGGTATACTAATCTGAACTACTACCGTACTATATATACTAACCTGAAGTCTTTACTGGCCTGGTTTGGTAACGTCCGAGATTTGTTTCCATCTGGGCCCCCTTCCAAATCGTACAAGCTTGCCCCACCTGTCTTTTTTCCCCATTTCTTCAATGATGTCACGTAGTCCTCTGGATTATAGATAGGAGGACGCTGTTTGTCCTGTAGGAAAAAAATATATTTTAAATAAATGGTTTTTTATTTCGAACAGCTTCTCTACATGTAAGGTACTACACTGCGTAACAGAACCTAAATCAACTGGCAAGTCTGTTTAATTTCACTATTAAAGACTTGAGATATCCTAGAGGTATCCTTATGGTTACTTCAGTTCTTTATCTTTGTTACCGAAAACCATATCATTCTCAAGGAGAGTTGGTATCAAGAAAACAAGCAAAACCGAGCAAATAATGATAAATAAATAATGGCCGTATGGCCTTAACCCTCTCCTGAGAGGAGACCCGAGCCCAGCAGTGGGACATTATGGGTTGTTGTTGTTGTTGTCATCTAGTCCTAAGCTAAGCAGAGATTGTGTTATGGGTACTAGACAACTGATATAAATACATATTCCTTTTTTTGTAAATAGATACTTATTATACATAAAAAAACACCCAAACTCCGAAACAAATATTTCCAGATCATAAAAACATTTGGTTCGACCCGGAAATCGAACCCGAGACCTCAAACACAGCAGTCGCATACGCTACCACTGTGCCACATAGGCAATCTATGATATTATTCGTTAGATATGATAGACTAGAATCTCGTCTCTTTATTCTTCTTCTTTTTAGTATTCATTGTAGCGTAACTTCGCATGACAGTCGACACCGTTTTTATTTATTCGCCAGAAACAGTGTTTAATTTTTGGAATGAAAGATATCTTACATCTAATTATTACTCACTTTCAACGTTCATGTCAATTATTACTACGATCACTCGAGCATTCAATGTCTGAAAGCGAAACAAAGAAACAAACAAAATAGCTCTCATTATGAGGTTAGGGTGTTTAATAATAATCCAGTTCGTAACTCCAATTTTTCGTATCTATTTTAATTGAACATTCACGAAACACGATTGTAATTACGGTGTCTGGTTTAAAATACACGTAAAACCATTTATTTCGTTTCTCCATAATTTGAAGATCCATTTTAGTAGCAAAACTAGAGCCGTATAATTAAAAAATCTACTTCAACTTTCTCGAAAAGTATGTTATTGCATCACGTAATTTTAGCAGCAATAATTCTGGTGTAACCGGTAAGAATTTTATTTCATTTTGTTATTAAATTCAGTTTCCAATGGTTATTTATATTGTTAGAATTACAAATCTGGTTATGGGTTGTATTTGTCTTAACCGAACTAATCTCCTGTACATAAGGATCAACAGCAGTAACCCCCACATAAATTAGTTACGACATTTTACTCAAATGTAAGAAAAATTAAACCGTTTGGAACCCACAACAACATTAATCAGAAATAAATAGGAGACATTAAAACTATGAGATTCTCATGTATTTAGCAAAAGGCGAGATAAAAATGAAGTTAAAATAGGCATAAACCATATTAAAGTCTATTTTACTTATGTATGTATATATGTATTTTTCTAATGCATATATAGTATCGGTACTTGGAAGACCAATCTTTGTTATAAAAATACTGTTTTTGGTAAATTTTTTGAAAATGAATCCTAGCTAGATTGATTTATCGACCCGAAACCCCCTGCATACTAAATATAACAAAAATTGTTGAAGCCGTTTCCGAGATTCAGATTATATCTAAACAAGAATTGCTCATTTAAAGGAATGAGATAGATATTATGCAGTTTCTGTTGTAAGTTGTGTATGTAAACTCTGACATAAAAACTAAAGAAGGCCTCTAAGATGTAATAAAAAGGCGTATACGGCCACTTATCGATGGACAAAAGATTCTCCGTTAGCCGGTGTTAGTTACCATAACCATTCATGTTCTGGAGGAAATTCCTAACATGAAAATAAGTAATACAGAACTAGTCATTTTCAGTATTAATCTATAGTGTTTACGTACCTATGAAAGAGTTTTCTCATCGTTTTGTTTAATGAAAGTGTAAGCTTCAGTTACGTTAAATATAAATAGAATATAAATATCTATATAAATATTGTAGTGTATGCGTCTATCTAGTCACATCACTAGGTTATATATTCATGCACTCACTCACTCGTTCACTTCTATAAATAGATGAAGTCTCGTATGCAAGACAGTATTACTGCAACTATTATTCTACAAATATAAACATCTGAACTTTTATATGTTTAGGCTACATATGCTGCTTAAAATGGTTGAATACCTTAATGATCCAGTGTTGCTCGATTTATTTTTGCGTGAATGTTCTAAAAATTAATCCGCGCAAGATTGATTTATCGTTCCCGAAAAACCCTGCATATCCACTAAATTTCATGAAAATATATTTATATAAATGAATTGCTCGTTTGAGGGTATTAGATATAATACTAAATTTATTACTAAAAGTAAATCTTTGAGATATTTTACAAGTAGGACTTTACAGTTAGAAGGCGCCTTTTAGTGACTAACCATTCAATTTACTAATGAACTATTAAATATCATTAAATACTTAAATAATTTGGTGTCTTGAAGTGTATTTGAGTATTGAGCATAATTTAGAAATATCTCGATTTTAAGAGTCCAATTGAAAAGGCTTATTAAGAACTATTTATGCATGAACCAGAAAGATATAAAGCATAAGTTTACGTTTTAATTTGCTTTTAAATAGCTTGTTATTATTTCCAAAACAAAAATGAAAGATGTCTGCAAAATTCTCAAGGTATTACAATAAATGTAGTGAAGTTAACATCATATTATGTTATGTCACAATTACGTTTGCTCGTCGAATCGTTAAGATTAGAATTTATGGTTCAATGGGTAATTAGTAATAATGCGATGTAACTATAATAAAATGTCTTGTAACACAGCGGGTGTTTTGGGAAATTATGATGTTGAATACGCAGGTCAGTGTGATAGGCCAAAGTTAAATACATCCTTGAAGTAAATTAAATGTAGGTTTTGTTTTTATGGTATGCTAGCTGACAATTACAGTGTCGTCTGGTTCTCTTGTCAATCAGTTGGGCTCCTATTGGTTTATGCGTGATGTTAACATTTATTTTGAAGGAATGGGGGCAAACGAGCAGACGTATCGCCTGATGGATACCCAAAACACGAGAGACGTCACAAGTGCGTTTCCGATTTTTGGGGGATGGGGAGGGGGATGTTGAGAAGGGGTTGGCTGTATGGGCCTCAAGACTCACAGGAGAAACACAGCGTGGACGCTTTTTCTCATCGGTTTTCTGTGAGGCTATGGTATCACTTCGGTCGTGCCGGTCCATTCGTGCCGATGCGTGGCTCTCCCATGGTAAAATTACTGTCCTGTTTTAGGAACGCTTTTACGCACATAAAGAAATACATGAAAATCGGTAAGATAGTTTTGGAGTTAATTGTGAGCAACAACTTGAAACCTTCCGCCCAGTAAGTAAGAATGAGGTTGTCGGGTTGTATACAGTTATCTCTGGATCTACTGAACCGACTTTGAAATTTATTTTAGCAATAGAAAACCACATTATCTGCGAGTGTCGTAAGCTGTATATATACTAGCTGACCCACGCATCCTCATTTACATCTCCTATAGCCCGAAGCTTAATAATTTCCCTCCGTTTTTTTATAACATTCTTCTTCATTGGTGCTCTGGTCTAATTGGTTTTAGCGTAACGATACAAACCCTATACCCTCCCTCAATAAATGGGCTGTCAAACATTGACAGAAATTTTCAAATCGGACGAGACCACTAAGAATAACGCGTTCAAGCAAACAAACAAACTCTTCAGCTTTATATGTTAGTGTAGATATCAATCAATCAATGTCCAACCCACAATGTCCCACTGCTGGGCTCGGGTCCCCTCTCAGAAGAGGGTTAAGGCCATACGTAGATATATATTACACAGCAAAAATATAAAGTATGTAATTTTCAAGTTGGAAATTGATAGAAATTGACAAATAATATCAGTGAGAAGCAATTTCAATGTATGATGGAGGACTTGTCACTCCTTGCTTTTAAAGGGGGGCTGCCCCTCGCAAGCAAAGAGGCTTATAAATTATTTTCCTACGGTAAACTATGAATATCATTTTAATATTAAATCCATTGATGATATTATAACACTACTTTCGCACGGTAAACACTACCTTCTGCGAATGTTAGATTGCTCTGAATAATTACATAACTAATTGTGGTACATCATGGCAGCCCACGTTAATTATGAAGAAAGCTATCGGGGTTAACAAACGGAACACGCTTCGGACAGTGGACGGTGTACTTCTATGTGGTCTAAGTTACTAGAGCCAACGGTATGTAGTAGACATTATTTTAATAAACACATTAATAAAGTGTTGATATCCTGTCAATAGACGTATTATTAAAGATACCACCTACTTTAGTTTTGTGAATTCGATTTTATGCTCCATATAATGTTTTTCAAGAATGGGATGTATTGGATCACACAAATCAAACAAATCTTAATCATTTAAATGCTTAAAATCTTGTATAAAATAAGACAACGATAAAGAATAGATAGATACTGAAAATGTAATAACACTATAATATTTAGAAGCCAATTAATCAATTTCATAAAATCATTCGAATCTTCTTATCAAATAAGCAACTTAAAAGAAAACTTAATACTACAGAAAAAAACAAATGCAAGTTAGTAAAATATAAGTGAAATAAAATATATTTTGAAAAAATAATAGTCAAATTTTATATTTGAATCGAATTTAACCAAAAGTGTGCAGCTTAACCCGCGAGCTTCCTGCTACCTCTTTTTGCTTACACCATATATACGCATTAAAAAACTTCATATATTATGAATAAAATAGTCATGTACTTTGCGATATAATCATTACGACTGCACAGTTATTAAGGAAATAGTTGTACAATGTTACAGAACAACCATTGTTACGATGGTGGTAACACTTTGTATCAGATACTTCTATGGCAGTTTAATAACATAAAATATACCTAACTAGTAAACACATAAAATCCACTTTCCCTGCTCATGTAATAGTCACTTAATCCTTTATTTATTTTTTGCATATAAGATAGTCTTTTGTTTGTGAAATGAATGAATAATGACAAAGCCATACTCGACATCCAAGGGTCCGACCGATTTGACCGACTACAAAAAATACCTGTTTTTTTATCTTAACACTTCGTTATTTTTACTGCCTCGTTGGTCTAGTAGTTAGCGTAAGCGACTGTAAAACAAGAAGTCTCGGCTTCAATTCCCGGTTCGGACTGCTGTTGGGCTTTTCCTACAAGAAATTCTTAATACCAGCCTGGAGTATGGAAGATAGCGGTGTTTCCCGCCCGTGTTTCAGAGAGCACGTTAAGCCGTCGGTTCCGGTTGTTATGAACATATTTGGCAATCGTTATTGGGTAGTCAGTGCCCTCAAATATAGTGACGAATAGATCAACCTTCAAATTCAGTTCACCCTCGGGGTGCGGAGGGCAGATGCCAGTCGCTCCATGTAAAAACTGATATTTAGGTAAAACTGGTTGAACTAGTAGCCGACCCCATATCTTAGGAATAATAAAGGATAGGAAAATGACGTTGACTTCGTTATTTTTAAAACACTGTCTCATTCGAATTCATTAGAAAATAGTAAAATACTAACTCTTATAGAGAAAAATTAAGGACTAAAGAGTACAATTAATGTAATCAATCTATGTCCAGCAATAATCGTCTTCATTTGAGATGACGATCCATAAATTGTTGTTCTAAGCCTGGGTGTACTTTATGTCCGTTTCATGTATGTTTGTACAGTCCCACGCGAGACACAGAATGTATTTTAATGCAGAAGTTGTCAATATAAAAAAAGAAGAAAATAAAACAAACCTCCTTTTTAAGGAGAGGCCTTTGTCCAGTGGACTGGTAAAGGCTGTAGATGATGAAAGTTGCTACACCTGCTGATTAAAATAAAAAATTGCTATGCTCTATCTTCGTTAAGGCTCTTATCACAGAGCATCCTTTCTGATAGGACAGCTCGGTGGCAAAAAACGATGAACCTACATATTCGACACTATTGGACTAACTTTCATTTTTATTTTACCCGTAGCCCAACAGATTTTATTCCACGTTGATGAATTAATCAGTCAAATGATTTCATATGTACAGATTAAAATCGCAATGCTGGGCATCTAAAGTTAGTTAGGGTCATTATTCCCAATGAAAATATGGCATCTTTATTAATGCCTGTATGTTGGTACAAAATGATAAGGTCACAAACTTTGTGTTAAACTTTATTTGCGCATGTGTTATTCACTTCAACTATTGAACAATACATCAAGTGGTTATTGAAAGTCAGTTTGTTACAACACTCGATGAAAGATTGCGATTTATATTACTCGATGCCCCCGAACAAAAGAACCACATATGAGCGGCATTTGAGTATATTGAAATAATAATATTGGCGGACATTCGAAAGTACATATCTATTCATTTATTAAATTCTTAGAGTTACTGGTGTAGGCAGGAGGGGGTGGTTCTCTCACAGCGAGACCCGTCAACATAAACCTATTTCAAATGGAGAAATGATTATAATTACACAAAATTCTTTTTTCTTATTTATGGCCCTGCGAAAATATCTCTACTCTGCCTGATAAAAAGCATAAGCAGAATCCAAGAGTGGTGGTCATCATACTCAATTCAGCCAATGCAGCAATGGACTATTGCGATCAACACCAAGGTGGCCTAGTGATATTTGTGCATCATTGGATCTCCGGTCACACACACACCAACGAAAGACGATAGCACTAACGCTGTCATTTTACATTGATCTTTTGCGCGAGTGTAGTACCGTCCTGATCGAGCCGGCCCGTTCGTGATGAAACCACCCCTACTGACTCTACTACCTTTAATAGAGCTACGGCTTACTACGCAATAATTCACACATGGCTGCCTAGCCACACAACTGATAAGAGTTTGTACTGTGTAACTGATACGTCATCATTATCTCAGCCGAAAGACGTCTACTGTTGGAGGTAGGTCTCCCGCAAACCCCACGACCTCCGCCAGATCATTGGACCACCTTATAATTGGCCTACCATGATGCCTTACAAGAAGGCCAATGAAGCCTAAAAGTCCTGGCGCGGTGACCACATACTGGAATAGATACATATCATGGATAAATTACATCCAGACATCGAAAAAATGATCGTGCTCACCTTAAAAGAAGGTACATGAACTCTTTCTAGATGATATGTGATGATGTACATTTTTACCGTGGGAGAGCTATGTTTCGGCACGAATGGACCGGCTCGACCGGAGTGATGCCACGGCCTCACAGAAAACCGGGATGAAACAGCGCTGTGTTTCAACATGTGACTGACTGGAGACCCATACTCCAACCCCTCTCCCCACAATCCTCCCCATCCCCCAAAGGCTGGCAACGCACTTGTGACGCCTCTGGTGTTGCGTATGTCCATAAGCAGCGGTGATCATTTACCATCAGGCGATACGACTGCTCATTTGCCCATTATATCAAAAAAAAAGCAAGAATCATCAAAACGATGACACGCCAACTAAATTTGTCGAATCCAATCCAATAGTGTATAAATATGGTGTGAATTGATAGATATATATATGCAAGTATAGCAAAAACATCTTTGTAAAGTATATATTTTATATTTATATATACATTTTTGTATGTGTGCATGCTGCTCATTTATGTATGTCTAATGTATATCTTAGATCTGCAATAGTATAACTTACTAGCTGACCCAAAAAACTTCATTCTGTCAAAGTTATTGACCTTTCGCAGGCAGTGTTTTGTTTACTATTAATCTCACATTTTTTATATTTTTCTGTCCATAAGAATCTTCCTTGTGCTTTAACGAAAGTATTAAATTATAAAATAAACGAATAGGTCGAGTGGTTCTCGAGTTTTGCGCTTAGCAACACATTTGGCGATTCATTTTTATTTATGTGCGATGTGGTTCACCAGTAGAAAATACCCTGTGTAGTAAGTTCACCGATGTACATAAATGCATTAAGTTATAAATAAATATTTATCCTGGGTGAAAATCTAACCTACCACCTCTAGAATAGCAGTCAGAACTATTATTAACTAGGCCAATAGGTCAGTCATAGAGTAATTAATTATTTATCAGTAGATAGAAATATGTGGAGCAAAAACCAGTACACCTATCAAGTTTCTTGTAAAAGTTTGAAGTTTTACTTTCCAGAGGAAATGAGTCGAAAGTTAACAGCAATATATGGGAACAAGTTATTCTTGAAACAGTAATGAAAAATAAAGCGTATAATATCATAAGTGCATACTTTGTTAAGACGCGGGCGAAAGCTAGTAATATCATAAATGCGAAAATTTGTGAGGCTATTTGAACATTTGTTACTCTTTTTCGTATAAAAAATTACTAACGGGTTTCGATGAAACAAAACAATAATGTAAGTTATATATCAGAATAAAACATAAGTTACTATTTGCCATGATAACCGATAGAGCCACGGGCCTCAGGCAAAAGCTAGCTATTAATATAAAGATAAAAGTTTGAGTAAATTCAGACCTGTTTTTAAAAAACTTTTTAAGCAGAACAAAAATCTTTGAGTTCTTTTTTATCTTTTTCTGTGGAGTTAAAGAGATCGTCTTTTATTTATTCCTCGAAGCAGAAACGGGTCTTCACATTCACTGTGCCTATGAACTAATTTCAATTTGCTTTTATTTGTTGAATTGATCGAGATTACTCCAAGAATATCTTCCTCTTCACCTTTTTCTTATTACTTAATATCTTCTATCATAAATTACTGCCTTCAATGATTGAGCTCCAAAAGAGTATACCGTGTGCATCTGCACTGTCTGTGCATGTGTAATTGTATATAATTATAAGCATTATAATAATGCCATAAGGTTGTAATCTTATACAATTCTTGAAATGCATTGTTATTTTACGTAATATTATTAAATAGTGTGCACAGTTATATTTAATGTTGCTATATTTATAATGAGAGAACTGATTGAGGAATAAAAGATAACAGTAGTATGGAGAAATTATACTCCCACAATCATACATTTGAATGAGAGAAAAGAAAACCAATTTTCATAAGTAGATGTTTTGTTTTGTTTGAATGAAACTTTTGAGTTCAGAAGTTAAGAATAGGCTTATCAATAACTGAAATCAGAGTAGATAATCATTAAATATACCTTGTTTAGTAATATTTGTTTTTTAAAATACAATGCTCACACTAGGAACAGTCCTCTCCCGACTCCCTCAACAGGAAATGGATGGGAAGAACATCCTTATTCAAAACAACAAGTTACCGATTATTTAAGTGCTATCCCATATGGGGTTTGAACCTACAACAGTCAGCGTAATAAAAAAAACGGAAAAGTCGTCGTTGCATTTATCATGATTCAGTACAAATCAGTCCCTCTTAACCGGAATGATACAAGCATATTATTTTAATGTAAAATCACTCTACTCTTCCTGATGGAATGCATAAGCAGAATCCTAGACTGGTGGTTATCACCATACTTATTGCGAATGCATCTAATGCAACTATAAGCATAGTGAACCACACTATGATGGCCTAGTGGTGCTTCTACAGTATTAGGTCTACAGTAATATCTTCTAGCACTATTCTAATTAAAAACAACTGGGAACTTTCTGGCACACGGGTGATGAATATTCCATACTGTTAATTTCCAGCTCGTCCTAGAGGAGTCAACTTAACTTAGGAGGATGTTAAGTTGTCTCCTCTGGAACGAAGGGAAGGTAACTTTTTAACTCAGTAACCTCACAAAAAATTCGTTTACTTAATGTGAAATCCTTTTAGAGTCATTAATATTAAAGCACAGAAGAACTAAGCATCAAAATATATATGTAATTTGTACTCTCGATTGTCGGTACTTGATGGAATTTGTACATTCTAGAATTAAACTCACTAGCACTTATTCCACTACTTTATTTATTTATTTTTACACTGACGGGTTTCATTTTATTCATGAGTTCATATTATCTAAATCTAAATCTTAGAACTCTAGTTTGTCCTAGGTCCTTCTCATTTTTAATCAAGGTTTTAATCAATACAGGTAGTAGAGCGATTTTAGCACGAACGATTCTTTTATTTTTATTTTTCACCCCACCCGGGTTTGCGGCGGGGCGGTGTGTCGGAATCGAACCGACTAAAACCACACTCTGCACCTGAGACGGGAGAGATCCGGGAACCGCTTTCTATATCTTATACTTTCCATCGGGCAGTGTAGAGTCATTTTGGCAGGGCTATTCATAAAAATAAGAAACCAAACGACCTTCAGTTTCNTGTTTTTTAAAATACAATGCCCGCACTAGGAACAGTCCTGTCCCGACTCCCTCAGTGGGAAATGGATGGGAAAAACATCCTTATTCAAAACAACAAGTTACCGATTATTTAAGTGCTATCCCATATGGGGTTTGAACCTACAACTGTCAGCGTAATAAGAAAACGGTGAGATGACCGTTCAAACTATTACGCCATCCGCGAGTCATCGTTGCATTTATCATGATTCAGTACAAATCAGTCCCTCTTAACCGGAATGATACAAGCATATTATTTAAAGTATGGTCCTGCCAAATTCAATATACTCTTCCTGATGGAATGCATTAGCAGAATCCTAGAGTGGTGGTTATCACCATACTTATTGCGAATGCATCTAATGCAACTATAAGCATAGTGAACCACACTATGGTGGCCTAGTGATGCTTCTACAGCATTAGGTCTACAGTAGTGTCTCCTAGCACTGTTCTAACTAAAAACAACTGGGAACTTTCTGGCACCCGGGTGATGAATATTCCATACTGTTAATTTCCAGCTCGTCCCAGAGGAGTCAACTTAACTTAGGAGGATGTTAAGTTGTCTCCTCTGGAACGAAGGGAAGGTAACTTTTTAACTCAGTAACCTCACAAAAAATTCGTTTACTTAATGTGAAATCCTTTTAGAGTCATTAATATTAAAGCACAGAAGAACTAAGCATCAAAATTTATATGTAATTTGTACTCTCGATTGTCGGTACTTGATGGAATTTGTACATTCTAGAATTAAACTCACTAGCACTTATTCCACTACTTTATTTATTTATTTTTACACCTGACGGGTTTCATTTTATTCATGAGTTCATATTATCTAAATCTAAATCTTAGAACTCTAGTTTGTCCTAGGTCCTTCTCATTTTTAATCAAGGTTTTAATCAATACAGGTAGTACAGCGATTTTAGCACGAACGATTCTTTTATTTTTATTTTTCACCGCACCCGGGTTTGCGGCGGGGCGGTGTGTCGGAATCGAACCGACTAAAACCACACTCTGCACCTGAGACGGGAGAGATCCGGGAACCGCTTTCTATATCTTATACTTTCCATCGGGCAGTGTAGAGTCATTTTGGCAGGGCTATTCATAAAAATAAGAAACCAAACGACCTTCAGTTTTTTTTCAGCTGTAATCGAAAGCATTAATAAATGAAATAGAACCACACATAATACTAATTATGAGACTCCAACCAATTAAGCCAATAGCCCAGCAAAAGATCATTTCGAAAAAAACCAACGTTAACATCCATATTCCCATAGTAAAAGCAAAAAGATGAAGCTTTTGAACAATAAACTCGGACATAAACTGGTGTAGTTACCTTACTCGACAAGTGATTTATCACCAGCTCTTCCCACGATCTCGTTTTCTAACAGTTTTTGTTAATTTCGACACGCAACTGGAATTGTGTCTAATAAAATTAATTATTTGTGAACTGAACACCAATTGTCTGAAGATTTCGAGATGGTAAATGAAGAGAGACTTATGAACGTATGAAAGAAAGTGGATGAGTAATTACCTCTTTGCTATTCGTAGTAAAATACGTTGTCTTAATAAGATTAATGGAAAAACGAAATTCATTCTAGTTAAATGACAGCTTCATCTATCATCATCAACAACCAATAATGTCCCACTACTGGGCTCGGGTCTCCTCTTAGGAGAGGGTTAAGGCCATACGTCCCCACGCTGGCCAAGTGCGGGTTGGGGACTAAACTCAGTAATTTGGTACGTGGTCAGTAGTTTGGTACGAGCTTACTCTGGTACTAGACCGTGCAAGGAAAAACAGATTTTCACACCACCTGAATAAGGCATACCCAAATAAGGGGTAGTAATCATGCAGCCTGAAAGGATGAGGTGAAACATACCCTGTTATATCTACGGTATTCAAATTAATGCTTAATATTGCTTATTAATAGCTCGGAGTTTGGAAATTGGGGTTTCAGCCCCGGGTCTCCGAGAGACGTAGAGCCGTCTGTCCTGCACCTGATCTTTTCCTGGTCATGTCGGATAATAGCCTCATCGGATTAAGAGAGCGAGGGAGCAGAGAGTGCACCTGTGTTTGCGCACACACTTGTGCACAATAATATCTCCTGCATAGTTGGATGGTCTCTATTGATACTGGTCGCTGTTGCAGAAATCGGCTAGGAGAATATCAACATCATTTGAATTAATGGTAAACAAAATTGTTAATAAATTCGTGCAACTATTCACCTGACGGTGCTAATGACAGATGAGCACATTAAATGATTTCACATGGTTAATATTTGGCAGGTCTAATTATAACTACAAAAGTGAAACAACATTATATCAAATTATGATCGTAATCATAAATATTGTATAGTGAGGCGCTGTTACAATGAACCTGCAGATACGGATACGTATGCGCATTATGAATGTCTATTGTTCATTAGTGATTGAAAAGTAGCGACGCACCGATCAAAATCGGTCGACATTCCTGACCGAAAAGGTTTTAAGAAATTATTATTGTGTAAGAAAATTGAGACAGGGCTTGAGATGTCACTAGGAGTATGGTACTTTTTCTTTAACCCGCATGAACTGAAGGTATCGTAAATGAAGTTATTGACCTCAAGTTTTTTCTCTCCTGATGCACCTACTAACGCGTGACCTTGAAAGGATTATTGAGGCTGAGAACTTTGCATAGTATGTTTAAGCTTGCTTACCACCTGCTTTTCATTATTATTATAATAAAATATTTTACGTATCACATACATTCGGAGAGCCGAATCTTGTTGCATAGATAGTCAAATCTCAAACTATTAGAGACTGTATTTAGTGCTTGGGTAGGTAATCTGGATGCATTAGGTGTTTTATGTGATTTATCTAAGGCATTTGATTGCGTTTTTCATGAAACATTGGTCAGGCAATTGTATCACAATGGAATTAGGTACACTACTTTGGATCTTCTTGTCTCTTATTTGGGTAACATGATCCATAAAGTGGAGGTTAATGGACAAAGATCCTTGGGTTCTCTGGTCACAATGGGGGTTCGACTGAGGGTCCGACGTGTAAAAATATCTGTAAAGATTTATTTACAAAATAACTGTAATTTATCATTAATCAATAGTATTAGAAACTCACATAAGTACTAATATTTTTAATCTTATCCTTGATACACATTGTAGAATTTCATCAGCCTCTACACATTACTTACTTATTATTATAATATTGTACAAAATCAAAGTGACGGCATTTGATTTTGTATATTTTTACAAAAGAAAGTATATATATAATTATATCAGTTGTCTAGTACTCTGCTTAGTTTGTGACTAGATGGCGTTATGTGTTAGATGTCCGAAATATGATTTCTTTATTTATTACCCACCATAAGCTTACATAGATATTCAAATACAATATTTACGTAAATATGCATTTCCTTGGTAAGGACCTTGTTATTTGTCATTTAGTTACAGAGAGATTTATCGGTAGCAGTATCCATCTTTGATAAAAGCGCAAACGACTGTACAATACGTATATAAAATGGTTTTGAAAAATAACATATTTGTTCTGTATATATAGTTAATTCCAAAGAGTATGTATTCTAAATATGATAATAGCTATTTTATCTAATACTAGCAGCCCGCCCCGGCTTGGCACAGATAGACTTTTTTAGGCTAGAGGCTTAGAACACTCGACTAAGTCTCGAAGTTTTCATACGGGTCCCTAACTTTTTGTAAATGTAATAAATGTCAAATAGTTTATGTGACTCAGGGATGATTGAGCTTTCTTAAAGTGAAAGAATTTTTCAAATCAGTTCAGTAGTTTCGTAGCCTATTCAATGCAAACAAACAAACAATCAAATCTTTCCTCATAAAAACATTTTTTTTTGTAATTAGATCCTTCCGTGTACCTTGAATAACACACAAAAA
This sequence comes from Hyphantria cunea, assembly GCA_003709505.1. Taxonomy (NCBI): domain Eukaryota; kingdom Metazoa; phylum Arthropoda; class Insecta; order Lepidoptera; family Erebidae; genus Hyphantria; species Hyphantria cunea. Next base: position 13,600 of record PKRV01002542.1, on the reverse strand, counting down.
ATATCCGCATTGATCGAGCCATTCTCGAGTTTTGCGTTTAGCAACATTCATTTTTATTTCTATAGATTCTAAAGTTTACCTTAGAGACCGGCTCCTCACTCCAGCCCCCGCTGTTCGCCATCCCCTCCAGCAGTGTAAGTTCACTGTAACAAAAAAAAAAAAACATATTAGCTTTTGTCTTTTGTCAAGAATCAAAGTATAGTATATAATATATTACATAGTAATGCAAATTTCATTGAAATCGGTGCAACGGTGAAGCCGTGAAAGTGTAACAGACAGAAGGAGACAGGGTTGCTTTCAAATGAAGTATAATATTTATATATTATACTTAATTTGAAAGTAATCCTGTCTGAGTTACTTTTAAAATAAGTATAATATTTTAGTATTGTTTAATCTTCATAGATGAAAATGAATCACCTGTGGCGTCTTCCGCATACAACGCAAAAACAGAAAAACATTACAGCGTCATCTACCGAAGATACTCTGAATTACGGAGTAATGTAGTATACGAAGAAGCTGCCAATCCCGCATCGTGCAGTAGAATTTTTATCGCCGATTAACATAGGTAAATACCTATATACAATAAAATAAATATATATACAACTTAACTTAACTATCAACCGTTGGGCAGTGGCCCGCCAGGCATGATCACCTCGCCTGGTCGGAGGATCCTCCATTTGCGTTGGAGGGACAAGATATTCTTTCCTCCACACACCTATATGTATATACGCGCATAACTTCTGATCGACTGCACTAAATTGGATATTTTTTTTGTGCTTTTTATTGTCAGGACAAGGTTTGTGTAGAAACAAATAACGGATTATATTAAAAAAAAGTCGACTGCGTCAATATCTTCCATCTTTATTAAATTCATTGAAGAACTGAAAAGATAGGAAGAACTGAAAAGAAAAGTTTCTTTAATTATTTTATTTCGTTTTTTTTTTCACTTTGATGTACCCAGTGTCACTTTGATGACAATTTAGATGACTTAGACGAATATATTGACACCACTTAGCCGTTTAGGCTCTAGAGCGTGAAATAACATACATATTTACATATTTTACATACAGTCGAAATCCATATCCCTCCCTCTTACGCAGTCCGGTAAAAAGAAAAGAAAACGGAGGTGTTATATTTGTAGTCCGCTTAGTCATATACACTGCGGGAAATTAGCATGAGCCTACAAAAATATGTTTTTCAGTAATTCACAAATTATTCTCGAAGATAAATACGTACGAAATTCGCCGGGTCATCTAGTCAATAATATTATAACTTAACTATTATTCATTTTTATTTATTTCTATTTTTTTTATTTATTTATCTTTATTGTATATACATAGTAAGAAATGGTACAACAGGAACAATCACACAATATGTATAGCAATTGGCGGTCTTATCGCTCTCGGCGATTTCTTCCAGACAACCATAACAATATGTGTGCTTCAAAAATTTTAAAATTTAGGGTAGCCTACACACAGGCAACACATAAAACATATAAAAAAAATAAAGAAAAAAAGAACAAGAGAAATAGTAGCGATCCATATACAAATGTTAGACACTATTCATATTACACAAACATACTTATACCTACACAAATAGATATACACACTGAAATATTTATATGTATGCATACACATACAGACTTATATACATAAAACATAAAATCAAAACAAAAATATTCACAATGATAAGTAGTAATCCTTCACTAGCTTTTTGAACATATTCAAGGTTTTTGCTCGACTTTTTGATCCAATTTGTCTGAATTTCAATTTTTAACTTGAAATTCAGACAAATTGGATCTAACTTCAGAATAATTATTACGACACTTTTCGGTATACTAGGTAATTTATTTGAAAGTTAAAGCATATTTTCTAGAATGCAGGCTTGGTAATATTGAGCGACAAATGAGATTGTTTTCCGATAATAATTTCATGGAAAGCTAAATTTGTAAGCTCAATAAACTATCAATTTGGTGCATTTAGGGAAAATTGTTGTTAACGGTTGAGCGATTTTTAATTTACTTAGCCTAGCATTATATTGGTTTGTTTGAAAATGCTAACAACTAGCATTTTTCGGTAATCGCCTTTAATTTCTTTTTATTTATTTCTCGATTGAAAGCAAATAATCACTAAGTAAACGGTTAGCGAAGTTTACCACAACATATAAAAAAACGCATATCAATCGGTTCAGCTATTTCTGAGATTAATACACATAAAGACACTGACAAACCAACATAAATTCTTAAAACTATTGTTTTGAATTCTGTTACTGTAATGAAGACTTAGTTTTTTAGTGTTTTTGCAATATCTTCAATGTGCAGACAAAGACCTCCTATAATCATGTAATTTATTTAAAAGCCCACGGATGTAGGTCCTCCTAATTAATATACTCTATATCATTTTTATACCTTAACTGGATATCTATACGTATGTATGTATGTCTACACGAAGAAAATAATCATGAAAATGTAGAACCCATGCAGTTTGTCCCACTTTCTCAGTAAAACACAGCCCACGATCATCATATTATTGAAATCGCCCGCGGAAAATGAGATTTCTAATAGCTGTCATGATGACCAATTGTAGGTCTTTCTGCGACAACTAAATGTTAGTGATTAGGGGTCTTAGAAAGTGGTGCTTCTAAATGAGTATATTTTGAATGATATTGCTGCGGCTTCGGCTGAAATTAATGGGATGGTGGTAAATGTCAAGGGGATTTGTATCCTATAAAGTGTTGGATCATGTCGTATTATCTAAATTGCCAGATTAGTATTAGGTTGAAACTACTTGTTTCAGTTAGAAAGTTTAAGATTTTTTTTAATGGGGGGCAAACGAACAGACATATCGCATCATTATGGCAACGCTCTTTTGACGCCTCTGGTGTTGCATCCAACACCAGAGGCGTCAAAAGAGCGTTGCCGGCCTTTGGGGAATGGGGGGGGGGTTCGGCTAGGGGACCCCGGTATCCTCACTCACTCGGTAAAATACAACGCTGTTTTACACCGTTTTTCTGTGAGGCCGTGGTATCACTTCGGTAGAGCAGGGCCATTCATGCCGAAGCGTGGCTCTCCCACGCTGCTTCTTTAAGCTCTATCTTAAAGAAGCTTATAGTATTGTTGTATTTATTGATAGACTATGGGTAAAATTTGATCCCTACCCAGGTCAGATTATTTTCTGAAGGGTACGATTATTTGTTCACAATTGGTCTTCATAATTACAGTTTTAAGAGCTTTATTAAAATATAAATTACATTTGGTAATGAAGTGCAATAAAAGTTCATAATTTATTCAAATTTCACTTGCAATTAATCTGATTAAAAACGAAAACTGTTATAAATCATAAATCAATTGAATAATCAGGTATTTTATTACATCTTTCAACATAAAGTACGATATTAATCTTCATAAGATTATCATGTAGAGCAGCTGAGGTCTTCATTACCATACTCCCAATAACGATTTCCTTTCGAATACTAAATCATAATAACACGCAAGAATCGATTGAATTTAGGAATTATGCAATAATCGCATAACGAGGAAATGGAGAACCGTTATATAAAATTTTAGGTATTTGTGCCATAGGAAGTGTGAATATGCTAAATCTGTTAACTGGAACGGATGACAAATATGGTATATACAATAAAACACTTCCTTATATTCGTAATACGATTAAACTAGATTTAACTGTTCTTCGCTACTTATCATTGTAGTTTTCCGAAACTTGTCCGTGTGTTGATCGATCAAGTATATTTATTTATTCTGTATATATACAGAAATGGAAAAAAATATTTTGGTCACAAGGAAATAGTAGGTATGTATGAGTGCAAACTTAACCCAAACATGAATTATCTTCCAGCTAACCTTAGACTGAATAGATGATAGTGAAGACAGTTAGGGCGAAGTTAAGTGTACTAAATAAATAGACAGAAAAAAAACACATAATTCAAACTATATAAGTATACGGAATTTCATCATCATCAACGACTAAGAGGGTGAACTATGTTTTGCGTGGGAGTGATAAAAATACTTTTTTTTCTTAGTGTGCAAACTCCCACGGGCCGTCAACCCTCCGGGGTTTTCGGCGGGGTGGTGTGGGGACTAAATCCGCTTACAAGACTATCACTGTAACTCCTGTACATCAGGATCAACAGCAGTGACCTACGAACACACCAAGTTATGACACTCGGGAAGTCCCAGGTAAAACTACACGATGTCTCACTCTGTGCCTTTGAAGAGGTGCGGGAACTAACGTTATTAACACATCCAGACCCCTCCCAGGAGTGATATAAATCCTAAACCAACACGTTTGACCAGCATGGTATTGTAGTCCACAACCTCCTTTATAAGAAGAGGTCTATGTATAGCAGTAGACCATACAGATAGAAACTCTTCATCTCCGGGGTTGGCTACTAGTTCAACCGGTTTTACCTAAATATCAGGTTAAAAAATGTAAAAATTCAAGGTGGATTGAATAGTTAACGATATTGTTTGAAATGACTACAATCGAAATAAACATTTTCTCGAGTAGTCTGTCGCCCAGAGCAGTAGTAACAGTACGTTTAAGATTAAGATTTTAAGCTCAAACACGAACTGGTTTTTTGATAATATCGCCCAAAGTTGTCAACATTTGCAGCTAGTTATATGAAGAAGCCGTTATATTTTGTGGTATCACGTCTTAACACCTTAGCCACTATTGTTTTGCAAATATGTCATCTCTGTTAAAAAAAACAACTCTTGCATTAGGAATATACATCCTGTGTCGCAGGGGACTATAAAATACATGAAATGGATACATAGCAACAATTTACGAATCATAAAGTGTTGTCTTATGTGGGATTTGAACCCACAACACTTGGCGCAGCAGAAAGCGGCGTGGCGACCGCTTAAACTACTTTTTTTTATACGTTTGGAAACCTCCTCGGGCCATCACCCAACGGAGTTTGCAGCGGGGCGATGTGTCGGAATCGAACCGACTAAAACCACACGGTGTGCCTCTCTGCGCCTGAGATGGGAGGAATCCGGGAACCGCTTTCTTACGCCATCCGGACCCCTCCCAGACCCCTTAAACTATTAGGCCAACCATGTAGCATAAATATAGAATTTATGTATGTACCTATCAAGTTATTTCTCTGCTATAAATTGTTCATAATGTTCTCATTATTTTAGGGTTATTTTTCTAGATTTGATCCTGAAGAAGTCCCTTTTCAGTTCAGTTTTGTGTTGATATAAACGTGAAATCCATCTTTACTCTGCGCTAAAATACCCTTGTCGGGTTGCTTTTTTGAGATGTTTTCATTACATTGTTTTTTTAAATTTCCTTCTGTAAATTAAGCCTGTAAAGGCCGGTATTGTGTGGGTCACTGTGTTGTATTAGATGGTGGATGGTAAACATAACTCTTGCATTCTGCTTATGTTCTTCATCAGGCAGAGTTGATTAAAAAAAACTTTCTCTGAAGTAGCCAGGAAAAAAATCGAATGCAAGATGAAAACCTACTTTCTTACATAATATTTTAAATTGTCCCAAGATGATATTGCAAATACTAAGAATAAGATAGATGATAAAATAATATGAAGACGACAATATAACTGCACATGTAATAAAGTGAACGGTACTGCGAGCTAAATCACCGTCCCCGATAGTGAAGCGGGTTCAATGCCTGTTTGGTTATTGTCATGGGATTATAGGGTTTCTTGTTTTGACAACCTATGGGGCGCGAGGTTAGAACATTTCATTGCAACATCGAGAAGCAATAGATCTGTGTTTTTACAGATAAAATTGTCAATTCCCGGCTTGTAATATTCCAATTCGTGGGTTCCTTCTGAATTTAGATTTTTATATTTCTTTGAAATTTCCTTACTTAAGAATAAATGAGATGACCGGACAGATTCTAATGCGTGATAAACTACATTACTTACGACTTATATTCCAACCACGTGTAATAAATCGTTATTCCAGAATCGATTTATAATCGATTGAATAATGCATATGGAACCTTACATTCTCGATAATGTTTCGCACGTTACATATTCTATTGAGTAATTGCATAAACCTTTGATATTGCATGGTTTATGTGTGATCTGCTTTGCTTTATTTCTTTTGATATAGCTTAAAATACATATTTCAGAAGGTTTTTTTACCAACCAGATATGAGAGTAAACTACTAAACTAAATTAAAAGTAAAGTCTGATCTGATTAATTACCAAGATACCGTGATAATCTGACTATTCATACACATACTAATATATTTCTAAATAGATAAATCCATATTGTAGACAAAACACACCCGGACACAGACCTAATGATCGCGCCCATTGCTTGCAGATTAGGTGTGCAATAAAAGTATATTGCCTGCCCTATAAATAAATAAGGGAGAGCGACAAATCTATCTAGTTATTATTTATTGTTAGAAAATTTACCAGAAACAAAAAACCGAGTGAAGCTCGGTAATGTAGGTATTAGTCTGAACTGATATGATCTTCCAACCTTGAAGGCCGTATACCCTCAAACCCATCAAAACGTACGTACGTCTCCTGCACTATAAAAAAATATACGAATATTTCTTTAATACGTTTGCAAGACGATCTGAGCAACATTATTAGAATTCGATTCATGTAATAAAGCATATGTCAGACTCGATTAACCAACTGCATCGCCGGCAATCGGAAAGACTGCAATTTGCCAATATGCGCTCTAAATTGCAGTAATATCCGATTCAAGTATCGATTATATTGCAATGTAAAATAATGATAACACTTCCCCAACGATATTTAATTTTACACTTCATTGTAACTTATTAATGAAAACGGGACCAGTAAAAAATAATAATTTCATATATTTTGATTACTTTTTTAAATTTTGAGAAAGTTTATTTCTTACGCTTTTGTAAACAACGTGAGGTTCTTGGACTTTTTCTTGGGATCAGACACAGGTGATCTCCGAAGCATCGTTTACCAGTGATCACCTGTGTCAGCTAGTATGAGAGGGTCCTATGANGGTATATACAATAAAACACTTCCTTATATTCGTAATACGATTAAACTAGATTTAACTGTTCTTCGCTACTTATCATTGTAGTTTTCCGAAACTTGTCCGTGTGTTGATCGATCAAGTATATTTATTTATTCTGTATATATACAGAAATGGAAAAAAATATTTTGGTCACAAGGAAATAGTAGGTATGTATGAGTGCAAACTTAACCCAAACATGAATTATCTTCCAGCTAACCTTAGACTGAATAGATGATAGTGAAGACAGTTAGGGCGAAGTTAAGTGTACTAAATAAATAGACAGAAAAAAAACACATAATTCAAACTATATAAGTATACGGAATTTCATCATCATCAACGACTAAGAGGGTGAACTATGTTTTGCGTGGGAGTGATAAAAATACTTTTTTTTTCTTAGTGTGCAAGCTCCCACGGGCCGTCAACCCTCCGGGGTTTTCGGCGGGGTGGTGTGGGGACTAAATCCGCTTATAAGACCACCACTGTAACTCCTGTACATCAGGATCAACAGCAGTGACCCACGAACACACCAAGTTATGACACTCGGAAAGTCCCAGGTAAAATGAAACTGTCTTGGAACCCGCAATGAAATTAATCAGAAGAAAACTGGAGGAGTTATAGTCAAAATATGCAGACATCTTTTTTCGAGGCGATGTATCAGAATCGGACCGACTAAAACTACACGATGTCTCACTCTGTGCCTTTGAAGAGGTGCGGGAACTAACGTTATTAACACATCCAGACCCCTCCCAGGAGTGATATAAATCCTAAACCAACACGTTTGACCAGCATGGTATTGTAGTCCACAACCTCCTTTATAAGAAGAGGTCTATGTATAGCAGTAGACCATACAGATAGAAACTCTTCGTCTCCGGGGTTGGCTACTAGTTCAACCGGTTTTACCTAAATATCAGTTTTTACACGGAGCGACTGGCATCCGACCGTCGCAACCTTAAGGGTATACTGAATTCGAAAGTAGAACAAGTTGTCAGTATATTAGAGGGCACTGACTTCCCAATAACAATTGCCATAAGTATCAATGATAAACGGAACCAACAGCTTAACATACTCTGGGCTGCTATGTATGGGCCTCACTCACTCGGTGGAACACAGCGCATACGCTGTTGCACACTGGTTTTCTGTGAGGCCGTGGTATCACTCCGGTCGAGCCGATAGTCGATAAATGGTCTATTTATGCTTATGCGTGGCTTTTCCACGTCTCTCTCTATATTATGTATTTTTTAGAAGAAAACAAGTCTAATTTCTCAACAGGCTGGCTCTTCCTATTTTAGGATGAGACTGTCATGTATGAGATGCGTGAGCTTATAATTTCTAGTATTGTTTCTACAAATATAGACTGATCACTATCAAAATGGGAATTTGTGGGATCACTTTTTTCAATTTTTACGTTAAATTTTATATCTATTCCATTGTCATTGTATTCGAGGTACGAACCAAGTGGAATACAAATGGAGACACCTATAACTAGAAGTGAACGATAGGCTAATGATGATAAAAAAAATTAGGGTGGATTAAATAGTTAACGATATTATTTGAAATGACTACAATCGAAATAAACATTTTCTCGAGTAGTCTGTCGCCCAGAGCAGTAAAAACAGAACGTTTAAGATTAAGATTTTGAGCTCAAACACGAACTGGTTTTTCGAAAATATCGCCCAAAGTTGTCAACATTTGCAGCTAGTTATATGAAGAAGCCGCTATATTTTGTGGTAACACGTCTTAACACCTTAGCCACTATTGTTTTGCAAATATGTCATCTCTGTTAAAAAAAACAACTCTTGCATTAGGAATATACATCCTGTGTCGCAGGGGACTATAAAATACATGAAATGGATACATAGCAACAATTTACGAATCATAAAGTGTTGTCTTATGTGGGATTTGAACCCACAACACTTGGCGCAGCAGAAAGCGGCGTGGCGACCGCTTAAACTACTTTTTTTTTTATACGTTTGGAAACCTCCTCGGGCCTTCGCCCAACGGAGTTTGCAGCGGAGCGGTGTGTCGGAATCGAACCGACTAAAACCACACGGTGTGCCTCTCTGCGCCTGAGACGGGAGGAATCCGGGAACCGCTTTCTTACGCCATCCGGACCGCTCACAGACCCCCTTAAACTATTAGGCCAACCATGTTGCATAAATATAGAATTTATGTATGTACCTATCAAGTTATTTCTCTGCTATAAATTGTTCATAATGTTCTCATTATTTTAGGGTTATTTTTCTAGATTTGATCCTGAAGAAGTCCCTTTTCAGTTCAGTTTTGTGTTGATATAAACGTGAAATCCATCTTTACTCTGCGCTAAAATACCCTTGTCGGGTTGCTTTTTTGAGATGTTTTCATTACATTGTCTTTTTAAATTTCCTTCTGTAAATTAAGCCTGTAAAGGCCGGTATTGTGTGGGTCACTGTGTTGTATTGGATGGTGGATGGTAAACATAACTCTTGCATTCTGCTTATGTTCTTCATCAGGCAGAGTTGATTAAAAAAAACTTTCTCTGAAGTAGCCAGGAAAAAAATCGAATGCAAGATAAAAACCTACTTTCTTACATAATATTTTAAATTGTCCCAAGATGATATTGCAAATACTAAGAATAAGATAGATGATAAAATAATATGAAGACGACAATATAACTGCACATGTAATAAAGTGAACGGTACTGCGAGGTAAATCACCGTCCCCGATAGTGAAGCGGGTTCAATGCCTGTTTGGTTATTGTCATGGGATTATAGGGTTTCTTGTTTTGACAACCTATGGGGCGCGAGGTTAGAACATTTCATTGCAGGATCGAGAAGCAATAGATCTGTGTTTATTTTAATCTTTGTTTTTACGGATAAAATTGTCAATTCCCGGCTTGTAATGTTCCAATTCGTGGGTTCCTTCTGAATTTAGATTTTAATATTTCATTGAAATTTCCTTTCTTAAGAACACAGATTCTAATGCGTGATAAACTACATTACTTACGACTTATATTTCAATCACGTGTAATAAATCGTTATTCCAGAATCGATTTATAATCGATTGAATAATGCATATGGAACCTTACATTCTCAATAATGTTTCGCACGTTACATATTCTATTGAGTAATTGCATAAACCTTTGATATTGCATGGTTTATGTGTGATCTGCTTTGCTTTATTTCTTTTGATATAGCTTAAAATACATATTTCAGAAGGTTTTTTTACCAACCAGATATGAGAGTAAACTACTAAACTAAATTAAAAGTAAAGTCTGATCTGATTAATTACCAAGATGCCCTGATAACCTGACTATTCATACACATACTAATATATTTCTAAATAGATAAATCCATATTGTAGACAAAACACACCCGGACACAGACCTAATGATCGCGCCCATTGCTTGCAGATTAGGTGTGCAATAAAAGTATATTGCCTGCCCTATAAATAAATAAGGGAGAGCGACAAATCTATCTAGTTATTATTTATTGTTAGAAAATTTACCAGAAACAAAAAACCGAGTGAAGCTCGGTAATGTAGGTATTAGTCTGAACTGATATGATCTTCCAACCTTGAAGGCCGTATACCCTCAAACCCATCAAAACGTACGTACGTCTCCTGCACTATAAAAAAATATACGAATATTTCTTTAATACGTTTGCAAGACGATCTGAGCAACATTATTAGAATTCGATTCATGTAATAAAGCATATGTCAGACTCGATTAACCAACTGCATCGCCGGCAATCGGAAAGACTGCAATTTGCCAATATGCGCTCTAAATTGCAGTAATATCCGATTCAAGTATCGATTATATTGCAATGTAAAATAATGATAACACTTCCCCAACGATATTTAATTTTACACTTCATTGTAACTTATTAATGAAAACGGGACCAGTAAAAAATAATAATTTCATATATTTTGATTACTTTTTTAAATTTTGAGAAAGTTTATTTCTTACGCTTTTGTAAACAACGTGAGGTTCTTGGACTTTTTCTTGGGATCAGACACAGGTGATCTCCGAAGCATCGTTTACCAGTGATCACCTGTGTCAGCTAGTATGAGAGGGTCCTATGATGCCCAAATACCTCAAAGAGGGCTCGATGCTTTTGCGAGTGCCTTCTACTATGAGACTGAATCGTTCAGGCGGCTTCTTCCTAAAGAACAAGGTCTCGTATTTGTATAAACCTACCTCTAGGCCTACAGTCATAAAAGACCTGTGTGAAAATCACTTGTTTGAAAGCAAGTGTTCAAAATGTAAGACACGACGGGCGCAAGGACATGGTCAAGATATTTGGGGAGTGTCTCAGAGATACCATCTACATATATTTCATGCACCATGGCTCCTTCTCAGAGGTTATTGAGTAGCGCGAGTGCTAGAAGTACGATTATCATGTTCAACCAAATTATTTTTTTATTATAAAATTTTTTGAAAATGTAGTATTATTATTTAAGTCTATATTATTAGGTAGTTAGCCTGTGGGGACCTTTCGTGACACGCGATCACGCACTTGGCAATTTAGGCCTTAAAAACTTTATACAGAATTTAACAATGATTAAATATTGTAAAATTCTTTTAGATGTGTGGCGTTATAAATAACACTTTGGTCAGTTAATAAAAACGATAGTTAAAATATTTATTAAACATATTGTTTCGATAAATTATAACAGAAACGTAATCCTTACTTACATATAAACTCCAATATATTTTGTAAAGAGGAGTTGGAAAATCTTAACGGTTGGTTGAAACCTATAGATGTTAGTGGCTTCCTTTGTACTTTAAAGCCTTTTTGATATCGTCTTGCAGCTAATATTAATATTATTGAAGTAATGGATTTCATTTAAAATCTTTTAAACCATAGTCGTAATGAATAGTCTTTTGAGTAAGGGGAATTGCAAGTTATGAAGGTAATTTGTTCTTTCTTAGAAGATTTGAAAAGGAAAATTATTACCGTTAACAAATCCCTTTAAATCTAGTTTCCAATTATCTTGTTAATCAACTTCAAAAAAGCAGTGTATTTTTTTGTATGTTTGTTACATCAGAACTTTAAACTGGGTGAACCAATTTTGATGATTATTTTTTATTTCTATTGGTCTAATTTTTGAAGTCGGTTTTTTGATAATTTTGTCATGGCATTTGTAGTAGCACTCCTTCGAAATATCCAATCTCAATGTTTTTTTGTAGGTTATATTTAGTAGGTATGAGACCAAGCCATGAAGTATTTTTACCCTTATATATTCACGATCCAGTTTAAATTAACCCATTTTATATTATTCTGACATTTATATATTTCGGAACCACGTTTGCCGAGTCGGCTGGTATTAAGTTTATTTAACTTTCCAGTACCTTCTTATTGGGAGACAAAATTTGTGTTTCTGTAAGTATAAATCTCGGTCGTGCATTGCTTGCGGATAGGTCATGTTAAAATAGCGGGACTTCATTGCATTCCGTTTATTTTATTTACTTCATACAATCGGTAATGTTAGTTTTATTAGAGGCGTACAACTAGCGTTCATGTACGACTTACGGGAACTTAATGACATTTGAGCGTTGAAAAAAGTTGTTTCGATATTTGAAATAGAATTTCGAATATGAAACTCTGATAATGAAACATTTGCGATAAAATTTATAACTGGTAACATTTTGACCAAACCTCAAACCCTTTTGTTGGAATTAGGGGCAAACGAGTAGATATAGCACCTGATGGTAAGCGATTACCGTTGCCCATGGACACCCGTAACACCAGACGCGTCACAAGTGCGTTGACGGCCTTTGGAGGATTGCGGAGAGGATGAGAGGAAAACAAACGCTAGAATCCGATTACCTATAAACTTGAATACAATTTATTAGCCAAGTCACCCGCGCCATCATAACGCATTAAGAATAGAATAGAATAAACTTTAATGTACACCAGATATAACAGTTTACATAAAAATAACACATCAATTGAATTACAGTGTCCAATGATGGCCTTTTTTTTTTATTTAAGCTGCCAAAATGACTCTGCCCTGCCTGATGGAAAGCATGAGAATCCAAGAGTGGTGGTCACCATCCTCAATGCGAAAAAGAACAATGCAGCATGGTGACCCACACTATGGCGGCCTGGGGGGAAGGGGGATAGTGAGGGGGCGTTGGATTGGGGTATGGGCCTCCGGTATCCTCACTCACTCGATGAAACACAGCGTAAGCGCTGTTTCACACCGGTTTTCTGTGAGGCCGTGGTATCACTCCGGTCGAGCCGGCCCATGCATGCCGAAGCGTGGCTCTCCCACGGTTAAAAAGCAATCAAGCAAGCAAAGGCCTTATCGCTAAAAAGCAATTTCTTACAGGTAACCTTAGGATGGAAAAAAATAATTTGTGAATAAAAACAATTACGAAATAATGAGCAGTTTAGGTTTATGGCATTTTTAACCAGCCATTTTTAATGGGACTAATGAAGCCTATACGCCTGCCACTGTAACTCCAGTACACTAGGATCAACAGAATTCAACAGCAGTGACTCACGAACAAACCGAGTGACTTGAAACCCGCAATTAAATTAATAAGAAGAAAAACTCGAGGAGTCGGAAACATAATCTTCTTTTCTTAGCAAAGTGGGAGGCAAAATAAA
>PKRV01000298.1:0-27391 GCA_003709505.1 Hyphantria cunea | reverse complement strand
ATAAAGGCTAGCGGACCCACGTAACCCCTTGTTAGCGTCGTCGTAATATCCCCCCGTTTTTGCAACATTCTTCATTGGTGCTCCGCTCCTATTGATCCTACTGTGATGATATATAACCTATAACCTTCCTCGATAAATGGGCTATTTAAGACATTTTATATTTAGACAAGATATTTTATATTTTCACATAGGACCAATAATTCCTGAGATTAGCGAGTTCAAGTCAACAAACATACTCGTCAGGTTTACATATTACATTAAATTCTCGGATTTCCTACTTCCTACTAATATTATAAACGCGAATGTTTGTAAGTATGGATGGATGTTTGTTACTCTTTCACGTAAAAACTACTGAATAGATTTTAATGAAGCTACAATTTATAAAGATACAATCCACACAATATCTTTATATCACAGGTAACACAGCGGAGCTCAGCTAGTCTTCTATAATATGCATTTTTTACACGTGTAAACCTTCCTATTAAATTACTCTGTCTATTGTTAAGAACTGCATTGAAATCCGTTGAGTAGTTTTAAAGATCTAAGTTAACAGACAAAGATACATATATAAATTATTGATAAGGCACAAGGCACAAAATAATTGGTCGGCTCATCACGTAATTTCTCGTCTTGGATAGAACTCTCGACTTAGCAGCCAGGGTCACTAAAATCACACAACTCATCAATCATCACAAATATACTGACATACCTGTCAATAAATCCTTTTTCACATTTAAGTTTACATTAGTTTCATTTCAGGTCATTGAAAAACCCAAATATACCAGTTCGCATTGGTATCCTAGTGGAGCGTTCTTCTCCACCTCTTCACGCTTCTGAAGCCTCATTTAGTCTTAGCAGAGGAACCATGAAAATCTTCCGCTCAAAACTTTCACATTTTCATACAAAACTCTTTATTAATTTCCAGTTTGGGGCTTTCATCAGTCAGAAGACCCATACCCACGGCCACGAATGGGAGCCCCCTCATCAGAAGGAGATACACCTTCACATCCATGGTCAGCAAGGACCTCATGAAGAGCATATATGTAAGGAAATTTTCTTCGTCAAGTTTAGTCTATCATCACAGCTCAGTGTGGTGACGGAGTATCACCCCACTTATTCTTCCCGTGGGAGTCGTGAGAGCCGACTGAAGAACAAAACTACCAGGACAACAGCACTGAGAAGAGATGGGATACTTGAACGCTTGTCAATACGAAGTCACACGTTTATACGGGTGCCACGCCTCGACAACCTGCTTCAAACACAAGCGTGTAAACGGGGAGTTTGGCTTGGCTTGCGTGAGGTTGCGAAAGCTTGTTACCGACCGAGTCGGTGTCGTTTTTGAACAAAGATCAAAGGAAGCGTACGCAAGCGTTTGTAGTTTGTGAGCGAGTGCCAAGTCCTCGTAGGCGTGTATACATAACATAACAATAGGGAATATGCATTCCTTTTTTATTTTTTAATCTGATCAGTTACGTCTCTATAACACAGAAAAAATATAAATAGGCTTGAGAATAGTCAAACAAATTTTCAACAAGTGAAATTTAAAACTCTGACTAAATTTGAGCTATTCCAACGCCGCCATTTTGCGCGCGCTTTTGATACAGCCGATGGCATCATTGTCATTTCGTGTTTGTTTACTATTCAGTGTTTCAGTTACTTTAAACTTATTAACAGTTGTAATTGCTATAAACATTATGGAAGAAGGTAGTTTTTTCACAAAGAATATTAACACAGTTTGAATTTCGACTCCAAATAATTTCGACGAAGTGACTATCGACGTCACATTTCGTTTCGACCAATAGTGAGCGTTTTGTAAGTTTGAATTTCCCTCCCTTAATTTTTACTTTTTATTTAATATTTTCTGTGTTTAAACACTAAATAAAAAAACCCTTTAGTATATTGTAAATACAATAAAGAATCTAGAAAAAAATATTTGAGACAGATAAAAACTTTTTGCGTATTCCCTATTAAAATAAAACATTCATAATTTCACACACACACATAAACTTATTCTGTTATAACAGTGTAATGCGTAGGCCCATTTGAACCTATACTGTGACAGGTGAACGCCTGAGTATGGCTACTCCTTCCGTATTGCTCTAAGGGTTGCTATAATAATGTTTAGGAGAATAAAAGTGTTAGGTTACAATCCAAATTGAACTTTATCACATTTTAATAAGACTTAATATTACTGTATAGGTTTTGTACGCCAGCTGTTTTAATAGAAATTAATTAACCAGACCCAGAGTTAGGAGTCATACCGAGGCACTGTATGTTTACCATAAGATGACCTGTAAAAGACATAATATGTAGGTTATCTAACTAACAATCAAATTTGAGTCATAAAATCTGCAAAATACAGTTCAGAGTGTATTTCTCCCAAATTCTAACGTTATCAAATCAGCAATTGAATTTAAGATGGAAACACGCATTAGAGCTCCTTTGCAAACATCATAAATACCAGATAAAGAAAAAAGTCGTTGCTGAAGTCTTTGGACTCCTAAGTAGCAAGCATTCATGGGCGTTGGTAGTCGTTTTCCTTTAGGTTCTCTCATCTGCTCGTTTGACCGTCTCCAGGGTATTTTATGAGATATTTATTGAAGTGTATATTGTCAGGGCAACCAACAGAACATAAAGAAGTATTCTTGCCACAACCGTATGCTCAACCATCCAACATCAGATCAGCCATTGATGAACGGCATCCACAGTAACTGGTTCATTTTAGTAAGTCATATGTTCAGAAAAAAACGCATGTTTCAAGTAATATTCACGAAAGATTTTCTTTCTTAGAATTGCACTAAATACGTAGTTAAAGTAAAGGGCTCGTGAAATACTGCAAAGTTGGCAAACTTTCCAGGACAATTTATGGATGGGTGACCTATAATAATGTCTTTAGCAATAGGCATGATGACTAATTTTGACAAACGGTTTTGTAATGTTCAGGAGTATCTCCTATTCCTAAAAACAGTTATATTTCTACAAAAAATAAAGTTTTAGTAGGAAAAAATTGCGATTTAAATTTTAAGTTCAAAATTGAGGCTCGGTGGTGTCGTGGCGTCTGTTTGTGATATCACGTCACAGACATGACGTCACTATTTGTCAATCCGTGTAAATTATTGCTCAAACATTGAACAGAGTGACATTTATACATAAGTGACGTAACTCGCTCCGATTGGTTAGTTCAACTTAAAATGGCGGATTGCTGTATTTTTTATATTTTATTTTTGCTATTACAATTAACTGCTAATCTCGTTATAAATATGAAAATAAATACGATTTTTAAACTCTGTGAACGTCATTTCATCAGATATATACTTAATTTTACTGGTTCTTGTTTATTGCTATCATGCCTATTGTTAGGGGTAGTTACCCTTAAATATCTGTCAACAGTATTGCTACAGAACTTCGATATCCCCTAAAGAAATATGCACAACTTATTCTAAGCAAAATGCATGTGCTATCACTTTCTTCTAGATTCTTCTAGACTCATTTCAGATGACAAGCTTTTTGAGAGCGTCCTAATCGAAATAATAATAAAATATTAAATCATTAACTTCTTCCCTCACACAAATATTATATTAATCAGTTAATCAAGGCATACAACTCGAGGAGCTCTGTGTGAGAATCTCATTTCCGTACTAGATGCAACTCTTATGTCATATAACCAGTCTCTTCTAACTCCAAACGAGAGGTTCGTTAGAGCGTAATATAGTTCTATGATTTCCGACATGTAAGATGGATAAACGAAAGAGTTAATGTTAACCAAAATGTTAGTGAGAACTTATTGTATGTCTATAATAATCTATATATACAATGTATGTAGATGCGTGTGTGTTTATGTTTGAATCTTCTTCTTCTTCTTCTTCTTTTGATGATTTGGCAATCAGCCGGATCAGCTATTTCTGCCAATGTCAAGTATTTCGAGTCTTCAATTCTAAGTCTTCGAGTCTTCGTTGTGATGGAATTAATGATAAAAAATATAAAAAATGTGGATGACATCAAATGGTGACCGTCTTTCGCAAAAACAAAAAACGATCTTATGTTTGAATCTAAGAAACGTATATCGAAAACGTCATTGTAAAAAATGACAGTGGCGATTAGAACAGAGTCAAAAGTCTGAATTCAGAACGAAATGTTGAAATGAAATAAAAAAAAAAAAATGACAAAAAACAAATGAACAAAAAAGCAGGCGGGGGGATCGGTTTTTGCTTTTTGCGAAAGACGGTCCCCGTTTCATGTCATCCACATTTTTTATGTAATTCCATCATGACGAAGACTTGAAGACTCGAAGACTTAGAATTGAAGACTTGAAATACTTGACATTGGCAAAAATACCTGATCCGGCTGATTGCTATATCGTCAAAAGAAGAAGAAGAACGAAATGTGGTCGGGAAATCCGACATTAAACATAACATGTAAGTACAGTACTGGGTAAGAAATAATCCACATTGACCTCTAGAAAGAGACATTCGGCTAATTTCGGCTTTGCATAGCGTTGTCCCTTTCGCACGTAGTTCTAACAGTCCGTAACTCCGCCGCATTTGTCAAACGACTGACAAAACGTAACTCATGGAGTGTGCGAAAGGGACAATGCTCTACAAAGCCATAATTAGCGGAATATCTCATTCTAGAGCTTGATGTGTATTATTTCTTGCCCAGTACTGTACATTCATATCCATATATCTCCTGTGTGGTGGGCCATTAAAGACTGCAGAAACGCCGTACAGTACAGACGTGAAGTACGGAACCCTATAAATAGATGGGAAAAATAGTCCATAAAAAGAATAAGCCAGTCTAGCTTTTATTAGTAGGTATAATTTCGACCTGGATGCAGACTTCAATAAGCTGGACCGCCTTCTTAATAACTGCATAAGGTTAATTTTCAATCTGCGCAAGTATGACCACGTTTCTGCCTTGCGTTTCCAACTGAATTGGCAACCTATTCGCCTGCGCCGCAATCAGCGAGTTCTGATCTCTCTATTATCATTTCATCCTCACCTTTTTACTTTGCTCCCTACCTCCGCTTCCTGTCCTCCAATCATGATAATCATAATCTCATGTCCCTCCCACAATTCAGACTTCGTAAACTGTTCGTTCTTCGTCCAAGAAGTACTAATCTGGAATGCCCTTCCCACTTGAAATCAGGAAGTCATCTAACCCTTTTTCCATTTACAAAGAAGGTACATGAGCTCTTTCTAAATGTCAAGCTAGAATTATCAAAGACTGTAAATGTACTGGGCAAGAAATAATGCAAATCGACCTATAGAAAGAGACATTCGGCTAATTTCGGCTTTGTAGAGCATTGTCCCTTTCGCACACAATACAGTTTTGTTAGACGTTCGACAAATGTCAGTCCATAGTGTGTGAATATAAACGTTTATATGTATGTATGTATTTAACATGTAAATATATGTCATTACAGTATATTTTATATTTATTTTTATATACTAACTGCTGCCCGCGGCTCCGCACGCGTATATGTCGGTTATCGCGGCAAATAGTAGCCTATGTGTTATCCTGATGTATAAGCTATATTACTGTAAAGTTTCATGCTTTTGAAGTAGCTAAATTTGACGATTTTTTGACAAACAATTTTCTTATCTTTCGTAAAAAAAAGTATATGTACAAAGTATCATGATGATCGGTTTATTAGTTTTTGCGTGAAAGCGTTACAAACAATCTTACATTCGCATTTATAATAGTATATGATGTATGTTGCTTATTTATTTATCTTAGATCTGAAACTGTATAACCTGTGAGGTATACAACATTTCTACTCCGCCCTAAGAGGTTGACTGGTAGATAATGCCCCGGGCATTAAGTCCGTCGATGTACACAAGTGCATAAAGCTATAAATAAATATAAGCTCTCATTACTTTCAAAATGTTATTATAAATACACAATATGTGAAAGTATGACTACGAAATGGATTTATCCAATATATGATACACATAGGTCTATCCAAAAAAAAAAATGGGTGCAGAGGAGAAAGCATTTGCGTCCGTTATATGACGCAATAGTCGAATCTATTTGAAAGTTGTATATTGAGTGTCAAAATATGTTTACAGCTTTGGATTTCGGTATTTTAGTTATGAATAAATTAGTTTTTAATATTTACTCTAAATATGGCGAAAGGATCCGGTTATTCGTCCGTAAAAAGCAAGCTACGGCGCTGAGTGTGTGGGTACAAAGCTCACAAGGGACAGCACTTTGTGTGGTCCAGAAATAGTTTTACCGAGTCTGGGTATTTTTGAAGTGAAACTTCTTTAGGCGCATGAGGGTAAAAGTTTTACAAATGTAACGTCACGCAAGTATGCAACGGAAGTGTCGAAAAAGAGAGAGAGAGCGATCGAGACCGATTGAGAGAGAGTAAGACAGGGCGAACGTAGCATGAAGCAACTAGCGATGGAGTGAGAGTAGGGAGCAAGCAAGTGAGAAAGATCGAGAGAAAAAGTGAGATAGAGCGATTGTCGTATCACGCACAGTGCCATGGAGCGAGAGGTGGGAGGGAGCTAAGAAGTTTCACTTCTGACATGTGTACTTTGTACGCACGCACTTTTTTATTGTGACCGTTTTATTTATCTTTAAAAGCCCCTCCGCATGCCTATTCGTCTCTTAATTCTAAGGGAGGAGGACGATACTACTGACGAATATTAGCACATTCTAATATTATACATTTCAAAGTGGCTTTGCCTTTCGCTTTGAAGGCTAAACCACTGCACCGATTTCAATGAAATTTTTGTATGGAGATACTTTGATTCTTGAGTAAGGGTATTTGCTACTCTTTACCGCGATAACCAGCATACACGCGGGCGGAGCCGCGTATAAAGGCTAATATCTAATGTAGCACTCTGTCATTACAGTAATCTTCTCGAAAACTACAGAAATTTATGTTCATTGCCTTTACAAATTATAACGGTTATGTTACTCTAAAAATAAAATGCCATCTATCAGTCGTCTTATTAAACGATCAGTAAAAGTACGCGATCGTTATCATAGATGGCGCTCACGCCCAGACTTTATGGAAATGAAACTTTTTTTTAAAGGTACATGCAAAGAGAAACTATGTTCTTCGTATTGCCGTTGTCACTAACAGAAACTTACTGAAATTAAAAATTAGCTAGACAACGGGACTGTTATTTTAACGTTTTTATTTGGCTTGCTCTGTTTGTTTATTTATTTGTTTGTTTGGGTCAAATCAAGTGATCGGTTTTTTATAGTAAATGCTATTGAATTTAACTCTTCTCTTTTAATCATAACAAAACATATTTTACTAAATATTAGTAATATTATGTTGTTCCACTATTCTTACTATTTGCCACTAGATGTCACTAAACTAAACGTTTTATTTCAGCGTCCTGGAACAGAGATGGCGCTACCAGTTCATCGACAGACAATAAAAGCGTCAATTTAGTGTTAAATCCATACTCCGGTCCTCAAACTATCAGTACACCATATGGAAATTATATCAAAGTAGATCCTCTTAAATATAATCAAGGTTTTACGAGTCCTGAGTGAAATAAATAAAATATTTTTTTATTAAATGCTATTTGATGTATATAGATGGCGTTGTGTCCGCCATTTGTAATTTTAAGCAATAAACTGTTTATTTTCCATGTTTAGCGGATTTTGTGATATAATAGTGGGTTTTCTCAGGAGAGACCTATTACCAGCTGTGGATTGTTAAAAGCTGTTGATAATGATAATATGGGTATTGTGGTTGATTTTACACCATGGTGGAGCCACGCTTCGACTTGGGCCGGTTCGACCGAAGTGATACCACGGCCTCATAGAAAATCGGTGTGAAACAGCGCTTGCGCTGTGTTTCACCGAGTGAGTGAGGACACCGAGGCCCATAAATAGGACTGGGAGGTTTACCAATAGATAATGATTCTTGAGTAAGGTTTTCTTCTATAATTTGTAAATGGTATGTGTTTATTGACTAAAATATAACGATATTTACTGAAGACGGAAAAACTTAATCCGCTCTTTATCTCGGGGTAACATACGTTATATTAATACTTCAACGTGATTCTACTCTGTTTGATGGAAAGCAAGAGCTGAATCCAAGAGTGGTGGTCACCATACTGATTGAGAAAGCAACAATGCAGCATGGTGACCCACACTATGGCGGGCCATTGAGATTCTTCTCATCAAGTGTGTGATACAATGTTAATATGAGTTGAGTGTGGCTAGACAGCTGTTTAGTTTTTTCTTACTGGCTGCCAAATATTGTAAAAACAGTTGAATATTCACAAAGTAAAGAATAATATCTATATACATTCCATTTTTAAATCTTGCTTTTAAAAATGGAACGCTTATTTAGTACTTCGTTGGTACATCCAATGTTTTTTTTTTATTTGGATGCACCAAGTTGACTGTCGGTGTGGGGTTTGACATAATAGATCTATATTGTCTATGGTTTCTATAGTCTATGGAGATTTGTGGAATCTAAGAGTTAAGATGGTTTTCTGTATTACTATTTTATAGGTAGAAGATACCCCAAAAATTTTGTAGTCATTTTTGTTCAGTTTCGTTATTATGTCTTTTTAAAAATAATGATAAAATAATAACTATTTATACACTATTAATTTAATTTTACTTACTGAGAGATATAAGGGCATGTCCACACTATCCTACCGTCTCGACTATGACAAGGTCAAGGATGCAATTTAAATATGTTTTTGACCTTGATCTTTTCAAACTGAGCTGAATTCTCCTAGTGTTCGGAACAATGCTAACGAATTCGAACCCAGAACCTCCGCTTTTCAAGACTAAATTAAACAAATGTAATATTTTTTTATTGGCAGTCGTATTTTTGTTACCATTTGTTTGATATGTTTTACTACTAGAATTATTGATAATGTAGGTACTATCATAGTAATAATAATTTATATGAGGCTAAGTTATTATTTATTAAATTAAATATATTATAAACTACATTGTGTTTTATTCATTATAATGTTCTTTTATATCCAACAGAAGCAAATTAATGAGGCAAACTATGCAAGACAACATCACGGCAAAGAGTCGAAAAACTTGGCGCAAACTCTTTTTTTAACGTGTGGAAACCCCCACGGACCATCCACCCAGGGTTCCCGGGGCTTGTAGCGGGGCGGTGTGTTGGAATCGGACCGACTAAAACCTCACGGTGTGCCATTCTGTGCCTGAGATGAGAAGGATCCGGGAACTGCTGTTATTACGACATCCAGACCCCTCCCAGCGCCTACCCGCACAGAAGTGGGCTCCGTCTGCTATTAAAATCTCTAATTAGGCGACGTGCGGTATACGCGTAGGTCGGACCTCATGGTTTGCCACAAAAGCAGGAGGAGGAGACAAACCGTCCCGACCATCCGCGGCCACACTCAGGGTGACATGAGGCGCTGGTAGGCGCGCCTTGGGCGCAAATTGGGTAAGATTGGAGATCGTCCTCCCGGGCCCTTTCCTCCGCCTCCTTCAGGGAGATTACGTCTTCGCAGTAGGTTACGATCGCGGTAAAACACCTGTAACTACCGTCCATGGAACGTATGACGGCCGGTAACGAGAGAACCACCCCCACAAGTGGACCATACAGCGCCATTGATAGCTGACCATTGACCAGTGTACAGCTGTCTTGTCGTGACGCTAGTTCAAGGGTATAGGCAGCACCGACCAGCTTCGGAGGTGCTCGTTTAAGAGCCGCCTGAGATCGAGGTCCAGGCCGGATACTTCATCTTGATAGGGATTTAGGCGCTGGAGGGTGGACCACGACGGGGCCCATGGAACACCAAAGGCTCCGTCTTATCCAGTCCACCCATAAGCCCAGCGCCTCAGTGCTCCCAACAACCAAAGAGACATCCTAGGCGGCCAGGTGCATCGCCTCTTGGAACTCAAACCCATTACCAACTCTTCTGGTTAGAGTAATATAGTAGGCTTTTGATGTGATATTTTTTAATGAAATGAGTACAAGTTGGCTTTGATTCTAGAATGTTTTGCAACAAGTTCTTTTGATAAGATGGCAACCAACTAATTGGCTACTCCTGTCAATGTCAAGTATTTAAAGTTTTCAAATCTGGATCTGCAAGTCTTCAAGTCTTCGTCATCAGGAAATTAATGATAAAAAAATGTGAATGAAATCAAATCGGGACCGTCTTTTCAACTAACAAAAAACAATCTCCCTTGTAGCAACCGTGCCGACAATCGGGAGTATAAATGACTAAACCTCCATTATGATTTATGTAGGTCAAATAACTACGGATTGTAGTTTCACAAGTCTTGGATAGAAACGTATATATCAGATAAATATACGTACATCAGCGTCCTTTGTCTGTTATATAGTGTTTAATGTCAGAAAACTAGCTGAAACTTGAACAAAACCTGTTAAAACTGACTTTAAGAAATAATTAAATAACTGATAATTCCGTGGGGTGCCGGATTAATAATACGGCGTATAACCACCCCAATTAACCCCATGGGTGTCGAAAGACACGACAAAGAGAGCAATCTTTGCAGGACAATATAGTGATGTTGGTTAATTCGGTCAAGTGTTCCTTCTCCTTGTCACTACAGATCTTGACCAACTCATATAGCCAGGGTGGTACCCTCCTTTCTAAGAAGATGGCTATGTCCAACAGTGGACTGTTAAAGGCTAAAATGTAATACTAGAACGTTTTAAAAGCGTGAATGTTGTAAAGCTTCTATTCAAGCGAACCCGTTGCCCTTGACATGTAGTCTGGTTAGCTACAGAGACACACGATAACGACTAGACATATAACGTGTATGTTAAGATGATAATTACCGTACCGTGATAGGTACCGTGGGAGAGCCATGCTTCGGCATGTATGGGCCGGCTCGACCGGAGTGATACCACGGCCTCACAGAAAACCGGTGTGAAAAAGCACTTACGCTGTGTTTCATCGAGTGAGTGAGGACCGGTATCCTCACTCACTCGATGAAGGCCCATACCCCAATCCAACGCCCCCTATCCCCCTCACCATCCCCTTTCCCCCCAGACCGCCATAGTGTGGGTCACCATGCTGCATTGTTCTTTTTCGCATTGAGGATGGTGACCACCACTCTTGGATTCTGCTCATGCTTTCCATCAGGCAGGGCAGAGTCATTTTGGCAGCTTAAATATATAAAAAAAAAAAAAAAAATTTAGTAAATCTAGATTTGATATAGCGTAGGTGGCAAATGAGTAGACTTGAAGGTAAGTACGAAAGAGTGTACAAGCGTATTGCTGCCATGTGATTGTCGGACCAGCATCTGTGGCTCCGTAAAATGAAAAGGGTAAGGAGACATGGTAATAAAAGCGAGAGTTCTTTTCAATAATCCATAACGCTATGTTCATAAGTATCTCTGTGTTTGTCTGTTACGCTTTCACGGCTAAATTGTTGCACCGATTTCATTAATCGGTGGTTCTTGAAGAAGGACATATGCTAGTCTTTACCGCCATAATAGGAACGGACACGCAACGAATCCGCGGACAAAAGCTGGTTAAATAATAGAAAGATCCGAATATTATATAATTGTTCTACCAATAACTTATAAAAAAATTTGGAGGTTTTTAATAAAACACATCTAAAAGTAGGCACACCTCGAAACAAATATATATCGGTTAGTATCGTAGGCTGACCATGTAAGTGGGTATCTTAATTTAACTCTACACTCCAGAACGGCTGAACCGATTTTTGTAATCTTGCCCACTAATTCTATTCTAATATATTAATTGATTCATCATCAATTGGTGATGAATATGGGTATAGTAGAGTCATCGACTTATTATAAATTCGAACTAACTCTAAAACTCTGTCTGTCTGTGTTGTTAGGCAAGGGTTCAAGCCGTCAAGAGCAAGGTCTGTATTGAATGGAAAAATTGGGAATAAATATGTCGGCGAAATTAATAAAGAGCAGAATTGACTACAAGGCACAGAGTGTGGTTGCCGCTTGCATCGATGGCGCTGGTAGGGCGGTCACGTGCTCACTAAATGTAAAAAACCAATCCGTTTGATCGCCTGCCTCGTTATTTTTGATTTTAGTGATATTATTACAATTTCTTATGAACTGGGCCTTGGTGACGTGGTAATTTAAGATACTGGCCAGTAGTTCTGTACCCAATAAATTATGTCTGGGTCGCAACACAATGTAAATGGTTCTAATCCGACATTTAAAATTCCTTTCTTACATAAATAGCGAAGAGATTATCAGTCGATAGCTCTTTAACGATGATTATACCTACGTAAAATATTTTCTGTCATCTAGAAGTCTCTATGTACCCAAAACGTATAGCGACCCTACACAAACGCTAACAAAATGTCCAAAGATTGCACCACGATGTCGTCATCTGATGAGGTCATAGTTTCTAAGAAATAACTCTAATACATACAGCTAGACTCAATAGGTGCGACGAGTGTGCATTCTTGGGTTTTAGCAAATGTAAAAAACATGCCCACGTTATAATTTCAATCAATCTTCTTGAAAAAGCTTGTGAATTTTAACACTGCTGATTATTAGTCCTTATTGTAAAACTAAAAACTGGCTGCGTTGAATCTTTTGATAAAATCTATATAGCATATGTCACCCATCAACATCATCATCATCATCAGCCTATCGCAGTCCACTGCTGGACATAGGCCTCTCCAATTTCACGCCACTTAGTTCGATCTATGGCTTCTCGCATCCAGCTCATTATTACGAAACTGTGTGCTTCTTAAATGAGACCTTTCAAAGTAGTTTAAGTCATAAGGTGGAAGGTACAACATACATACACATATACATAGATTGCTAAAACGATTAATATCTCCCTTTTGACTTCAGACTAGTTGGGCAAAAAAGTAGCACCGACTTCACAGTCTTCGGTAGTCTTCATTCTTTTTTTCTTTATTTCTCTTTTCGCACTTAAACTGCCATAGATTCGATTTTTTTTACTATATTCTTTCCATCCCAAAGTTGTCTGGAAGGAATTGCTTTTTAGCGATAAGGCCGCCATTAGTGCACGGTAATTCAATGGATGTATTATGTAAACTATATTTTTATGTAACCTGTTATATCAGGTGTACAATAAAGTGTATTCTATGCTGTACTGTCCTATTCTAGTCTAGCCTGCCCTGTCCTGATCTGGTCTGATCTGTCCTGTCCTGGTCTGCCCTGATCTGGTCAGACCTGTTCTGACCATTTT
Source organism: Hyphantria cunea (assembly GCA_003709505.1). Taxonomy (NCBI): domain Eukaryota; kingdom Metazoa; phylum Arthropoda; class Insecta; order Lepidoptera; family Erebidae; genus Hyphantria; species Hyphantria cunea. Next base: position 14,235 of record PKRV01000298.1, on the reverse strand, counting down.
TGTCCTACCCTGACATGATATTTACTGTCCTGTGCTACCCTGGCCTGACATGTACTGCCCTATCCTGTCCTGTCCTCTCCTGTCTTCTCTAGACATGTCCTGGCCTATTCTGTCTTATTTTGGCCTGTTCTATCCTGTACTGTTCTAGCCTGGCCTGTTCTGTTCTGATCAGTCCTGCTCTGTCCTGATCTGAACTGTCCTGACATGTCCTGGGCTGTCCTGTATTGTACTTTTCTGTCCTAACCTGATCTGTACTACCTAACCTGTCCTGATCTGTTCTATCATGCATGGTCCTGTTCTGACCTGTTCTGCCTTGTACTGTTCCGTCCTGGCCTGACCTGTCCTGCCCTAACCTATCCTGGCCTACTTTGGCTCGTCCAGTCCTATACTGTCCTTTCCTGTCCAGTACTGTTCTGTCCTGTGCTGTCCTGTCCTGCTAAATCCTGCCCAGGTCTGTTCTGTGCTGCCCTACTCTGACCTGTTCTTTTCTGTCCTGTGCTGTCCTGTCCTGACCTATACTGTTGAGTGCTGTCCTGTCCTGTCATGTACTGCTTTGTCCTGTCCTGGGCTGATCTGTCCTGTCCTGATATGTCCTGGTCTATCCTGCCCTAATTTGGCCTGTCGTGTCCTGTATTGTCCCACGGCTGGGCTCGGGTCTCCTCTTAGGAGAGGCTCAAGGCCATACGTCCCCACGCTGGCCAAGTGCGGGTTGGGGACTGACAAGACTACGTTGTGGCTACGTCATCTTGTTGTTGGAGTTCTTAAGCCACTCAAAGGCCTCCAACTGAGCTTCACGACTGTTATTCTATGATATAAACAGGGACCGACTGCTTAGGCTTCGAACCATGGAGACGCTCATGGTAACAGGCCCCCAGTGGTCACCCATCCAGGTACTGACTGTGCCGACGTTGATTACCCTCGGTGATTGTTTCTAATCACCGAGTGCCACTGGGCTATGAGCACCTCTTTACGAAAAACTTGATAACACTTTATTTTAAAATTCAATTTAAAATTTCAATTTCTCACAAGGTCAAATACTCTCCATAATAAAATTTTAGAAAGAGAAGCAATGATGAGAGAGAGAGAGAGAGAGAGAGATGGAGTTAGCTAGCAAGAGTTATTAAAACAACATGCTAAATTGTCATAACATCAACGTTACGAGAAATATTAACTTCTCACTATGAAAACTTGTATTGTGCGATTTAGTTTCTGAATACAGACAATGCAACAATGGAGTGTTAGCTTATTAGTTAGATTAGCTAGTTTTGTACAAATTATCCTTCAGAACGATTCTGTTTAAATGTCAAGTTCTATAAGTTAATATCATATAAATAATTTATTACAATAATTCTCATAAACTGACAAGTACTTGTCACACGACTCCAAGCGCGGAGCTTAAGATTGTTCTTAAAAGAGGCTCACGAGCTCGTAGGACGGGCGTTCGTGTCTTCTTTTTCAGCAGAGTAACAAGTGTACTAATACGGCAAAGATTGTAAACATTGTATTGAACATGTGTGCTAAAGCATATAATACAAGGATGTATTTTGACAATGTTTTTCATTAAATTGATGAATCCTAACAGTACTCAACAATAGTGAGCCACTCTATGGCGCTCATTGCAGTCATTGGGAATGTGGTCTCGCAGTCACCAACGAAACACGACAACACGAATGCTGTCACTTTAGGCTGGTCTTCTGTGAGAGGATAGTACCGTACCGGTCGAGCTGGCCGGTTCGTGCTGCAATCAGCGGGACTCTACTACCTTGGTACTATAGAGGTTTTAATTATGACTGTAACAATTTATATTAAGTGATAATTCTGGTGTGTAACAATCAAGCTCATTATTAATAAAATTAGTTGTAAAACCTGTACAGTCTCACACGAGCTATTAATTCACATTATGAACGTTGTTTAATTTGCATTAATAAATGTAAAATGTTAGCTCATTTTGTTGAGAATTGTTGTTATTATATTAGATATAACCTTTTCATGTTTCCTCTTTGAGTACACGGATCTCGCAAACGGAACTTTAATATGTTGTAATAAGTTCACATACCTTACGCTATGGCAACCAGACCTCTGATAAATTCATTTATAATAATAATAATAAAGCCTTTTATTCGAACTTAAAATACATGCATCTTAAACTATTGTACTAATATATCTTTACATATTTAACAATATTTGCGTAAATGGTGCTTCTTAATGTGTTGTAAGTCCGTTTGCCAGTTGGCAAAGGCCTTTTTTTTTCTTTTTTGACGTGGTGGAATGCCTTTACGCACTTCGCTCCCCCCCTGCGGGTACAGGGGGTTCGCTTTGTGTGGGACTCCTGACTGACTCGCCAGACTACCCACTAAACCACCACGGTGTGCCACTCTGCGCCTGGGACGGGAGGGGTCCGGAAACCGCTTTCTTACGCCATCCGGACCCCTCCCAGCGCCAGCCCGTACTGAAGCGGGCTCCGTCATCCGATTTTAAACTCTTCAGGTGGGCGACGTACGGCACACCTGTAACGTCGCCCCCCCTCGCGGGTGGCCTCTACAGTTGGCAAAGGCCTCCTCCAACCTATTCCATTCTCGTCTCTCTCTAGCTACTCTACTCCATGTTGTACTTACAAGCTGTCTGATATCGTCATCCCATCTTTTTCGTTGTCTACCTCTTTTCCTTATACCTTCCCTAGGATACCATTGCGTAACTATTTTGCTCCATTTTTCCTTTCCTCTTATCCCAACCACTTCCATTTCTGCCTTTTTATTTTTAAGGTTACGTCCTGTATCTTGGTCTTTTTCCTAATGGTGATATTCCTGATTGTATCTCTCCTCTTAACTCCTAACATGCTCCTCTCCATTGCTCGTTGACAAATGGCAATTTTGTTCGTCATGATTTTTTATTATTTTTATAAATTCATTTGAGTGTTTCTAAATATATCCAGTCATAATATTTTAATTTATCGAGTGTATCACATAATTACTTTTTCTGGATTGGAATAATTCTGGTCTAAAAATCAATGTAATGATTCTTTCAACTACAAAAACAATGATACTTTGCCGCTTTTAAAATGTTTCGTAGAATAAAAAAATGAGTTAGGTTTCTAGTAAATTTCCGGACTAAATCAGATACAATCACATTACTTTTATGTATGGCCCTGATGACTCTACTCTGCCTGATGGAAAGCATAACTAGAATTCGAGAGTGGTGGTCACCATACTCATTGTGAATGCAGACAATGCAACAATGAAGCGTGGTAACTCACACCATGGCAGGCTAGAGATGCTTCTGCATTATATCTCACACTCAATAAACGAAACACGAACAGTCATTTGACGTTGATTTTCTGTGTTATCGCCCCCGTTCGAGCCAGCCCTACCGTGTTGAAATCAGCGTGGCTTGACCGAATGACCGAAATTTTTAAAAAAATTGTTAGGAACAGTTACATAAATCAAAATTCTTCCTCAAAACGTCTTTCAGAAGAAGGACGTCGACTTGTACACTTTAGTGCATTGTACTTCTAAAAAAAACTATACAAAAAAAATTAGAACGTCAAACTGACAGTCTTGCTCAAGAATCGTGACGGTTGTTACACCTTGAGTGACCTACAGACAACAAAATGATATCAAAAAAGGAAATATGTAATCAAGTGTTTTAATAAAAATAAGATAATAAATGTTATAATAAAACTCGTTACTATTTGAATTGTAAATCAGCAACTTTGTGTAGCTGTGAGCGTTAGAATATATGGTTGAGTAATTGCGCCAGTGTGTGTGTAATAATTTATTGCCAAAGAAAAATGTGTAAATCTTGTTGCCAAGGGAAAAAATCTTACATTCTATTTCATAATCATAATTATATTAACTTTTGGAATTTAAGGTACGTAAATTAAGATAACAGGATATTAGTATAATAGAGGGCTGGAAATTTTACGGTTTTGTTTGATTGTTTTTACCAGCATCCTCACTGCGAATGTGGATAATATAATGGTAATTCAAGGTAGCAACGTGTCGCCTGATGATAAGTGATTGCTGCCGCTCATGGACACTTGCAACACCAGAGGCGATACAGGTAGGGATATGGGCCTCCGATATCCTCACTCCCTCTGTAAAACACAAGGCAGGCGCTTTCACAACGGTCTTCTAATTGATGTTTTTTTCACGTCCTGCTTAAAGGACGCTGGATCGTAGTGGAAACGAAAAGATCCAGGTTTTAATTGATGTCGATATATCTTTGTATTACTGTACAATAAAGAGTTATCTTTTTTCATGGAATAGGGGGTAAACGAATAGACGTGGACACCAGAGGCGTCACAAGTGCGTTACCGGCTTTTGAGGGATGGGGAGGGGATGGTGGGGGAGGGGTTTGTATAGGCCTCCTCCTCCTTCTCGAGTGGGCAGGGCGGCAGCACGGGACCCTTTCCTTCCAACTGACGCAGGTGCTTTCCGGGCACGGTTGCTGCGGGAAGTACCTGCACTCGGTCGCGCGGAGGGAATTGAGTCCCGCCTGCCACCACTGTGACTGCAGTGAGGACTCGGCCCAGCACACGCTGGCGGTGTGCCCCGCTTGGGCGCCGCAGCGTCGGGTCCTCACTGCAGTCATCGGAAGAGATCTCTCGCTGCCGGCCGTCGTGCGCTCCATGGCTGGCGGCGAGAGCAGTTTTACCGCGGTCGCGACCTTCTACGAGGAAGTCATCTCGCAGAAGGAGGCGGCGGAGAAGGCCCGGGAGGACGATCTCCACTCGGACCCGATGGACGGAGGCGCGCCTATCAGCGCTTCATGCCGCCCTGAGTGTGGCCGCGGATGGGCGGGACGGGTTTTCCACCCCATCCGCTTCACTTCACACTTCACTTCACTTTCCGGTATCCTCATTCACTCGATGAAATACAGCGCAAGCGCTATTTCACAACGGTTTTCTGTGAGGCCGAAGTCAAGTTACAAATAAGTTATAAGTAGGTACATATGTATGTATGACAAGTTTCGTACATATATGTGTGTGTATATAAGTGAGAGCCAAGGGCGACTGCTATGACGTCACAATCTCTCGAATTAGACGCCTGCGCCTGCGCAGGTACCGATTGATTTCGTGATTTAGATATTATATAGCGTTTTTATCATTTTTATGTATTGAACATTATTTTTTTATTGACTGCCTCTGTGGCGCAGTGGTAGCGAATGCGACTGCTGTGCTAGAGGTCTCGGGTTCGATTCCTGAGTCGGAACAAATATTTTTTCTATGTATAATATGTATGTATTTACAAAAAAAGTATATAAGTATTAATATCAGTTGTCTGGTACCCATAGTACAAGCTCTGCTTAGTTTGGGACTAGATGGCGTTGTGTGTTAAAATATCTGAAAATATTTATTTATTTTTTAATATCCATACAAATAAATAATAATTGAAGTGTCTGTTCGTAATTACGAATTAACAATTTATTAAATGAACGGAAGTTTTCATTGGCGTTTACTTAAAAATTTAACTTAATTATAAAATTTATGTCTGTCTGTCTGTATGTCAGACGGTACTTTCACTGGTAGATAGCTGATGATATAAGAAGTAACGCTGACAACTTTTTTAGACTAGCTTTATCCTGCAACGTTACCCACTTTTTTTGTGTGAAGGTAAAATAACAACTGCGATTAACACTGCAAAGCCCAGCTAATATGAGATATAATGTGCACAGATGTAGAGCAAACGGCTTTACTTTTCCAGGAATGACTGGAGATTGTATCATCTTTATTAGTCTGTTGCAGTCCACAGCTGGACATAGGCCTCGCAGCTGGAAATTGAGGGGTGGGAGAGCCACGCTTCGACACGAGTGGCCCGACTTGACCGAAGTGATCTCACAGAAAAACGATGTAAAGCAACGCTTGCGCTGTGTTGAGTGAGTAAGTTGAGTTCTGATTCTACAGATTTACATGTGGAAACCCCCTTGGGCCTTTACCACACCGGGGTTAGCGGCGGGCGGTGTGACGGAATCGAGCCGACTAAAGCCACACGGTGTGCCACTCTGCGCTTGAAACGGGAGGGATCCGGCAACCGCTTTCTTATGCCATCCGGAGATACCGGAAGCCCATACTCCAATCCCTCCCCCTATCTCCGAAACGTTGACATCGCGGTTGTGAGGCCTCCAGTGTTGCGGGTGTTAATAGGCAGCGGTAATCCCTTACCAGGTGATACCTCTAATCGTTTGTCCCTTATTCCATAAATATAATAAAAGAAAAATTATATTAAAGCATAATTACCTTAATGTTGATATTGAGTTTACCGAAGCCCCCAATTTCCTCTTGATTCTAGGATTCAAAAGGCCATTTGCGACTCAAAGTTGCAGGTGATTGGTAACCAACAAGACGACCGATTCACTCTGCCTTATCTCATAAAGGATCACAAATCAAAACCAAATAACGCGTATTTCAAGTACAAAAATTAAATTAGAAATGAAAAAATTGGTAATGCTTTCGCTCATATCTTTCTGATTAGCATTTCACATCAAGCGAGGATTTATAATTGATTCACTGTTGTCTACATTATTGCAGTTGTATAATGTCAGATATAAGTCCTCCATAACATAAATAAATAAATAATTAAATAGGCCTTTTCAGGCACTTTCAAAACGTTACTGACATATGTGACGCAATTACATTTTAGAACGACACAATAAATAATAATAATAAATCGCTTTATTGTACACCAGATAATTAAGTATATAACTTAAAGCTAGGTATGTCGGTAGTACGATTGGCAGCCTTATTGCTCAATGGCAATCTCTTCCAGGCAATCGTGGGATGGAAATAAATAAATGTATTGGGCAGACGTATAGTGTAGTGTCTGGTGCCTTAAAGAGTAATACGTAAGATCAAAAAAAATATTAATAATAATAAACATATATTAATAACAATATTATATTAAGTACTGGTGACATAGATATAAGGTAATATATACATAATAAGCGAGATTCATAGGTATTATATACACCCTGGAATTCAATGCTGTAAACCAGCTGACCGCAATAACCGTTCATTATGGATTATTGTTATCTCCCAGTTAATGTTCCTTTACCAATCTCTTAAAAGCAGTTTAATAAACTCTTCTTCTTTTGATGAGATAGATGGCAACCGGCCGGATCAGCAATTTCTGCCAATGTCAAGTATTTAAAGTCTTTAATTCTAAGCCTTTGAGTCTTCAAGTCTTCGTCGTGGTGGTTTTAATGATAAAACACATAAAAAATGTGGATGACGTGAAATGGGGACCGTCTTTCGCAAAAATAAATAACGATCTCAATGAGACTCATTTATGTTTTAATGTGCGGTTCTAAAATGTCATTCCTATATAGAAGAACCAAAAAGAAAGTCTATAAGTTACTTTTTTAAATAGAGATTCAATATTTACGTGTTCTTTATTGTTTGGTATGCAACGACAACGTAAAATAGCATAATTAGAACCCAATTTACTGATTTTACCCCCTTCATTAGTTTATCTCCGATTAGGTTATGCCCGTGGCTCCGCCCGCGTATATGTCGGTTATCGCGGCAAATAGTAGCCTTTTATATTATATATATTTTATATATATAGCCCTTATTATTTTACTGTAAAGTTTCATCCAAATCCGTGTAGTAGTTTTTTCACAAACTTTCCCGTTTATAATATCAATGTGGGTAGTATATAAATAAATCAATAAATATTTTAGACATCTAACACAAAGTCATCTAGTCCCGAACTAAGCAGAGCTTGCACTATGGGTACTAGACAACTGATATCAATACTTATATACTTTTTTGTAAATATTATATTCCTATTTACACTTAGTATAGCTCACTTAGGACCGATATCCGCTTTGCTCAAGAGAGAATTGGAGTTATTACATTTCCAACACCTCCAGTTTTCTTCTGATTATTTTTTCCTGGGACTTCCCGGGTGTCATAACTCGGTATGTTCGTGGATCACAGCTGTTGATCCTGGTATACAGGAGTTACAGTAGTGGGCATGTGGGCGGGATTAGTCCCAACAAAAAAGCATTGCATTCTTATTGCCATTTACTAAAAAGTTATTTTAAGACGAGATAAGAAAAATATTGATAAAACGATCTAGAATCTAATTGACTTGAGTTCAACAATATGACCTACAATCAAATGCCAAGATGTCCGCTAAGCATTTGAAGGTCGAAGTTCGATTGCGAATCTTAAAAAGGTTTTCCTCTTTAATATATATCTACTATTTATTTTGGGACAAGGGTTTTAACCTTTCGCTCTATACATATAAGATATCACACTAGCACAGTCTACTGAATATCATACATACAGGCCTGGGGGTGACGGATATAGCCACCAGTCACCCTAGCAGAAGCAGGCCGGGGTGACGGCGCGAGCTCACAAAGAGATCGCTTCTATCGATCCTTTTCTAAAATATATAAATAGTAGCATCAGGGTTCCTAGAGTAGGGGGCCATCTAAAAACGGATGGTGGCTCGAGGTACATCGGGTTAGAGGGTTCGAGGGTGCACCTGGTTCCCTGGCTTTTAGGATCCGAGATGTGCGGTTTTTAATCAGTTCGGGTCCGATATAGCCACCAGTCGATCGTATCGGGGGGGTTTCCGTTCAGACTGGTTGATATAGACTCTCTATTTTTCCTCTCTCAGTAATTTTGTCCTGCCTAGTTTGTCCCTTAGTTTGCCCCCACGACACCTACTAGATGAATAGTTATGTCTTTTCGTACTCTCAATCATTCACCACACAGATTAAAAACGGGCACATCTGTAAGATAACATAAGATTATTTATTTGCTAGAAATATGGTACACTGGCAGAGCCCCGCGGTGTTAACCGCGGTACAAAGATATTGCATCTTTATAAATTGTAGCCTATATGTTATTTTGATGTTTATGTTATATTATTGTAAAGTTTCATCAAAATCCATTATGTAGTTTTTACGTGAAAGACTAACACACATCCATCTATACTTACAAACTTTTGCGTTTATATTATTAGTAGGATTATTGATATCTCAGAGGTAGTTTTTCGTTCCATTATTATTTCGCCATCTGAATCGACATGCAAATACACAATNTACACAATGATAATGTCTTCTTCTTCTTCTTTTGATGAGATGGCAACCAGCCGGATCAGCTATTTCTGCCAATGTCAAGTATTTAAAGTCTTCAATTTTTCAAGTCTTCGTCGTGATGGAATTAATGATAAAAAATATAAAAAATGTGGATAAGATGAAATCGATAATAATTTTTCTATATGGATTAACAATAATCACGAACAACAATTTGTGACTGACCAGACCCTCAATTCTTTCTGAAATTGATTTATTGCTAATTCTCTGATTTCTTTGGGGATTCTATTCAAAATCTTTACCTCCATTACATTTCTATTTTTTTTTACTGCATGTTGTATTGTATTAAGGTAAAGCTAGTTTAAAAGTTATACATATTGATAGCATTGATACTGATATTTCTTTTAATGCTTTTCTGTAGTCAGCGAGAGGCACTTGATATAAATATCAAGTGACTCTTGCTACCTACAGGCCTTCCTATAGAGAATGATCGACTTCTGATAATCTCATGATGAAATCTAACAAATTATTAACGGCAGCTTTCTATGACGCCATGAGATTACGTCGGTCAAATTCATCTTCGCAAGGTCCTCCCACGGTTTTATTTACAAACCAAGGATGGTGAAATCTATATAATTAAAAATAGTTACTGAAATGTATAACTTACGATCGTCTGCAGTAAATTGGATATTTTTTTTACCCGACTGCGAAAGAAGGAGGGTTATGATTTTCGAGTGTTGTATATTTCTTTGGCATGCCCTAGAATCTAAACGGCTTATTGTATTTTTATGTGAGCGGTATCAATAGATTCGTCTTAGTTGTGAGGGTGGCACTGAGTACATCAAAGTTGAAAAAAACAAAATGTAAGGGACCAAAAAAACTTTTCAAAATACATCGCGTGTGATATCACAGTAAGGATTTTTAACGGTGATTACGAATAGCTTATATGTTATACATATGATAATGACGCAGTTGGGTTTTATTTTTAATAATTCATTACTTGTTTTATGTGTTTGCTATTGCTATATATAACTATGAGAAAACCAGAAGTATATTTTTATCCACCATTGTACTATCTGTAGCAAGCTATAGCGGGAAAAACGATAAATCACAGTTTTGGCAATTTAGAAAAAAAAGTATGAAGTTCGTTGGGTTAGCTAATAAGTCATGAAAGTTTTGTGGCAGAAAGGGTCATATATCCCTCCAACACAAACGGAGGACCCTCGACCAGGCGAGATGATCATACCTGGAGGATTACTGCCTAACAGTTGACGTTGGAATGTTTTATATATGATAATCGGTGCGAGAACATCTATTGCGCGATTCAGGATTAGTAGTTTCTTCGTTACTTCATAGTTCAACGTATCTTCGATAGATAGCACTGTAGTGTGTTTTTCTTGTTGCGCTGTATGTGGAAGTCGCCACAGTTTCAACTAACTTATGCTTTGTTCAACCCAATTGAGTAATATTGTGATCCGTCTGGTCTGCTGACCAGACGTATGCATGGTTTAGTAGGCCAATCTGTGACGTCCGACATCCAGCCGTGGACTGTCAAAGGCTGATGGGTAATATTGGTAGCCGAACCAGAGTTATGACATTCCATTGCATTATAAGCAACTTATATACTACTAAATGTTCAAAGCGTTTGACCTTTGGTTATAAAATGAAACAGGTTTATTTGGCAACGCAGCAGAAGTCAATTTATATGTCTTTGATGGCTGAAAATGACGGAAAATACGTACCTACTTAATTAAGTGAAATAACGTTGACTGTCCTGTTGATATGCATACCTTTCAACTTATTTGCTATTTAATACATAAAAACTTTTAAAACTATCACATTTATGAAACAATTACGGACAAAAAAATTGCGTGTCTAAACTAGATAAAATAAGATGTACTTAAATAATTAATATACTTACGATTGCTTTCACGAGCTTTTTATAAGTTTTCTGTGATTGAAGAAGCTACTAGGAAGAGAAAAAATAAAAATAATATACGACTTATTTATACGACGAATTTATTTGTAAATACCAATGATTCAAGAGACGACCCACCGCCATGCTGCATTGTTGTATTGTCTGCATTCTCGACGAATATGGTGGCCACTGCTCTTGAATTTTGCTAATGCTTTTGATTACACAAAGTAGAGACACTTGGCAGGAACACATGCATAAAAAAATATTTGAGAATACCTTGAATTAAAGGTTCTCAATATTTGACATAAGCTTTTGATTATGTTTAGTATGACATGTCTTTCCAAGAATTACATATAAGCAAGCAATATTATTAATAAACAATTGCTTGATTCATATAGCAGCAACATAAAACATAATAAAAATATCTTTATTAACACAAACTACATGAGAATAATGTTAACTATGGGATACCACAGGGTAGTATTCTAGGTCCTGAAGTAACTTATGTAGTTGATAACATAGAAACGCTCGTAATATCGTCTCTAGTTCTAGATTAGTAGAGAATCCAGTTAAATTTTTCATTGTATGAGTATTAAAATATGAATTTAACCGTCTCAATTTTTATTTATTTATTACAATGTTTAATATTTAAGTAATGCATAAAGTACAAATATATTTACATTTATGTAAATCGTAAAACCTTTTTTTTACCCACAGATGTACTAATTGGCCTGTGTTTTATCAAGCTACACGTACTTTTATAACAATATTATAAGAATAATTATTACGGGAATTAGCATAATTACTTATTTAAAGGTATTACATACCTTTATTTGCCTGACGTTTCGACCAGTTTGCATTGGCTGTGGTTACAGGCTGACTGGCTCAGCGGTGCGAAGCAGAAAGTTCTTCGCGGATTCCCGTGAAAATAATTATTAAGTCATGAAACCCGAAAGTTTAAAAGTTAGTTAGGAAGAAACTTGTCTTGGCTCAAACAATATGTACATATATAATATGTGATTATTGATTATTAAAATCAATTCATTGAAGTCAGTACAATAAAGAGGGAACAAACAATTTAATAATAAAGTGTGTAAAAATAATAATATAGTGTGCTTTAGTAAAGCACTCCTTTGCTTACGCTCAAGCTAAGGTGGTGGGGAGAGAGGTATTCAGCGAAAACGCCTGTTAATTTTGACTTTACGGCGCTCGTTTAACTATTAGTTTTATAAAAAGGTTGTAGAAGTGCAAATAGAAGGTCATTTATCTCTAGTTTAATTTCGTACCATATAATCAGGCCTACTGTCCCTTAAAGCTTGGAAAAAAACAATCTTCTTAGCCAACGCAATCAAAAGATACAGCTTCAAAAGATCAACTGTGTTATATTACTCAATTAAGCAATATATTTAAATGTGTATTTGAGTATAATTTGTAATAGAAAGTAATTTAAAACAGTATTTTTTTCTGAGATATTTTACAATATTTGGAGAAATTGGTATTTATTTACGGTACTATCATCTACCCCATTGCAAACTGAAGATACTGGCCATTAGCCACGAGATCGATAATTGTTAGGTTAACAAGTTCGTGTCGACAAACGTACTGTAGGACCCACAAATACCAGGTGGAGTGTCGATTTGTGCAAAATGGCTAACAGGAGCTAGACGTGAGAAGACGAAAATCATAGGTTTTTCTGGAATAGGGGAAAAATGAGTAGATGTATCGCCTGAGGGCGTCACAAATACGTACGTTTGAAGTTGCTATTGATCCGGGAATACCACAGGCGACAGTTCGTTCCACAATTTTGTTGTGTGAGGCAGGAAGTTTGTAGAAAAGTGAACAGTTGTGGACTACCAACAATCTAGATGGTGGGGATGAAACTGCTGTCGTTTAAAACGATGGTGAAAAGAGATACGTCCAATAGAGGACTATGACAGAGACGAGGTAGAGATCGAAGACGGGTGATAAACAATTATAAACTTGATTTATATATTAATACAGAGACAGGTTTAGTCGTTGTTGAATCTTCAACTAAGGCACAGACAGCTATTATGTAGTAACACCTTTATGTCAGAATTTGCATAAATCTATTGCTGCCTTCGCAATCTTAGCTGCCATCGGAGTATTTTGTAACCGTTCTCACGGACGCATTTCTATTATGCAATGGATTTAATTATATATGTGGTTTGTTTAAAGGTTAGGTAAAGGTATTGAGTTAAGATTATTCATGCTTAAACTAACTTTTAGACTTAGTAAGTCTTAGTACGAGTATGACGGCTGACAGCTGGATGCGAGAAGCCAAGGATCGAACTAAGTGGTGTTAAATTTGAGAGGCCTATGTCCATCTGTGGACTGCTTTAGGCTGATGATGATGATGAAGTGTTAGTATGTGCGTGTATGATGATTATCAAGGAATATAATAAACTATATCTTTCCTCAAGATTCAAAGTCTCTATATGCCAAATTTCATTGAAGTGTTTAGCCATGAAAGTATAATAGACAGACTTTGAATTTATAATATTATGATGAATATCCCTAGGCAGAGTTATACTTTAACACAAATGGACCAGTACATCTGGAGTGATACATCTTACTCACAGAAAACCCGTGTTAATGTATATTTTTCTTGCTTGTCAATGAGCAAGTGAACTTTGTATTGATAAGTAATTTTAATTTAATGACTACATGTATCAATAACAATATATATTTTGAGCTAATGTGGAACATTTCATGATTATTTTCAAGTTAGTAAACATACACAGACAAACAGATGTATTGACATGTTTTTTAAGACAACTTGGTATTAAGAATTTAAATCAAGAGTCGTGGGGGACTTCACAAACGTACATGAAACAGACATAAAGAAGATCTAGACTCAGAACAACAATTTGTGTCTCACACAAAGTGAGTACAACGTATGGCCTTAAACCTCTCCTGAGAGGAGATCCGAGCCCAGCAGTGGGACATTATGGGTTGTTGATTGATTGATTGATTACAAAGTGTAATCCCATGTGAGATTTTAATCTACAACAGTTGGTGCAGTAGAAAGCGGCGTGGCTAAATAACAATACATAGAACAACATTCAAATCAATTAAATTATGTAAACAGCTTTCTTCTTCTTCTTCTTCTGTTCCAACGCAGAATTAAGGGATAAAACGTAACCTCTATCAGGCTATGTCTGAAACATCTTTTAGATACAGACAAAGCCAAGGAGAGGCTAGGTCAACATCCCAGTTCTTCGGTCCCTTCTAGAAGAATATTGTTCTTCCGT
>PKRV01000297.1:1113123-1149218 GCA_003709505.1 Hyphantria cunea | reverse complement strand
GATGTAGTTTTAGTTGCTACATATATTATCAGCAATTGAGAGTACAACACAATGTTGCAATAACTCATTATACATGTTAGCAGCAATGTACCATGCTTAACTGTATTGATGGATTTCTATGAATTATTAGTGCTATTTTTCTGTTTGCTCTTCCCACATTTTTGATTAATTCTTTCAGGACTCAATGGAGACAAAATATTCTCATTAGATCCGTTGTAGCTCTGGCCAATGGATCATCTAAGAATGAACCACATTTTGAGACTAGTGCAATATATTTACTTATTCTATCCTTCTCTATCACTTAACTAAGTACACATCACTTACATAGTTTGTTAACTTCATATTGGTTTATGCTCTGCCAAATTAAAATATTCATGAATCTTGTTGGTCTACTGGATAGCGCAAGCGACTGCAGATCAACAGTTCTCGGGTTCCATTCCTGGGTGGCTCTACTGTTTGGATTATCTTACAAGAAATTCTTAATAGCAGCCTGAAGTCTGAAAGATGCAAGTTTCCTGGCGTAGCCTCAGTGAGCTTGTTAAGCAGCCATGAAGCCGGTTGTCATGAACCTCTATGGCAATTGTTATTAGGATGTCAGTGCTCTCAAATATACTGACAAGCTTTCTTACGCAATCCAGACCCCTTCCAGACTCTTAATTTAGGCGACGTACGGTACACGCGTAACGCGTCCCAACCATCCGCGACTACACTCAGGGCGTCATGAGGCGCTCTTCGGCGCGCCACCGCCGCCCGGTTCGCCGGCGGCGGCGAGTGGAGGTCGTATTCCCGGTTCTTCTCCGCCGCCTCCTTCTACGAGATTACGACTTCGCAGAAGGTTGCGACCACGGTTAAACTGCTCTCGCCACCGGCCGTGGATAGTAGCGAGAGATCGCTTCCGTTGACTGCAGTGAGGGCCCGACACTGCGGCGCCCAAGCTGGTTAGGTTGCAGTCGCAGTGGTGGCAGGCGGTACTCAATTCCCTCCTGGCGACCGAGTGCGACACTTCCCAAAGCAACCGTGCCCGGAAAGCACCTGCGTCAGTCGGAAGGAAAGGGTCCTATGATGCCGTCCTTATTCTGGGCGGACAGAGCCGACATCCACACCGGTGCGCCGTATAGCACCATAGACCGGACAACCCCGTGAAGAGGCTTCTCGTTGCGACACTGGCTCCACGCCGTCGTTGTTTACCCTCGGTGATTGTTTCTAATCACCGAGTACAACTGGGCAATGGGCGTCCACCCAGATTGGGCAAAAGTCGCCCAAGCTGCCGGAAGTGGGCCACCCGCAAACCCAACGTCACAATGCGCCCGACCACCAGAGAGACACACCTGTTGACCAGCCACGCCGCAACCTGGAAGTTCGCCGTAACAGATTGCATACAGCCCGAGGGGGAGACGCTCTCGAAGGACCCAGTCGTACCCCACGTTCCACAGGAGTGGTCCTAGGAAAAACCCCTGCAGAACGCCGCACGACATGCGCAGAGACCACCCTCTCGAACAACTTGCCCGCCTCATCCAGCAATACGATGGGCCTGTAGGCCGTGACTGAATCGGCTGGCCGTAAATATACTGACAACTAGTTGAACTAACAAATAATCTTGGGAATAATAAAGGCTAAGAAGATTATGACTATAAGACACTGTGGAGGAATGGGTGTTATGTCTCTCCATCACAATGGGAGTATCCTCCAACCAGGCGAGGTGATCATGCCTGGCGAGTTACTGCCCAACAATTGATGTTGGGTAGTTGTATATATGCTCATCAACACGAGAACTTCTATTCCGAGATGCATGATTAATAGTTTCTTCGTGTAGTACATTATTCTGTAGTTCAGTGTATCTACGGTAGATGGCACTGCAGAATGTTTCAGTTCGCATTGTCCTATCCTATTTATGAAAGGGCATCAGTTACCATCACCAGTCGCCAGCCTCCGGGTCCACTTGATCATTTATTACATTACTCTTGATGTTGATGCTATGTATGAAAAGAACTTATCTGCATCAGTTTCCTGAAAGACACTGCATAGTTCAGCTCGTTTTTAAGTGACCATCACTAAGCGTAGTCCTCATGGTCTCCAAATTTTTCTGGTGTTCAATATGACAGTAAGTTTAATTTCTGAATCAATATACAGTTGAAACCGTATATAACGACATTTTATTACGACACATCGGTTATAGCAACAGTACGTAATTTCCCGGCCGAATCTCTATATTCACTAATAAGTGCATATAACGGCATCGGATACAGCGACATATCGCTTAAAACGACGTAACTTTATCGATATTTATCTGCTATAACGACCATTCCAGCAAAACAAAACATTACAAACAATTTTCACCTTTAAACCAATAACATGAAGGATTATTTTGCTATAGGCTTATTGTTTAGCCCAAGAAGGATTATTATTCTCCTACCTTATCCGAACCTCTTTCCCGCTCTTTGCTATTTGACCTTGCATGTTTTACGACTTATTCAGTGCAATAGTTGACCACGTGAATTACAGGTTGATTTTAAAACTTTTGGTTTAGATCGTGTGTTGACGCGTTACTATGTCGCAAAACAGAAAAAGGAAAATGTTGAATATTGAAGAAAAATCACAAATTATATGGAGATTACAAAATGGCAAAAGTGAAATTGCAAAGAAATGTGGAGTCTCGCATTCTACGATATCAACGATTTGAAAGCATAGAGATAAAACTAAAGCTCTTTTCGAGAATAATAAAAATTTGAAAATTAAACGATCGAGGACGTCTAAACAAAGTTATCGCAATTTTTTTCATGATAAACTTTTTTATTTTAAATAAATTATATTTTATTTATTNAGAAATGTGGAGTCTCGCATTCTACGATATCAACGATTTGAAAGCATAGAGATAAAACTAAAGCTCTTTTCGAGAATAATAAAAATTTGAAAATTAAACGATCGAGGACGTCTAAACAAAGTTATCGCAATTTTTTTCATGATAAACTTTTTTATTTTAAATAAATTATATTTTATTTATTTATTATATTAAGTAAAAGCTTATATTTTTATTTGAAAACAAGTTCATATGCATAGCCTATCCCCATACTACATACAGACATATGATTATTAATATGACTATGAACATGTGTATATTGCTTATAACGACTATCGGACGGACGGATATAACGTCGTCAGTATGCGTTCCCTTCAATGTCGTTATATCCGGTTTTGACTGTATTTTGACTTCCTTGTCTTTAGTTCGATTTTCGGGACGGATCCAATGTTTGTATGACCTGCAAATGTCTTTCTTTTTCAGTGTTTGGATATTTTCTACGTTTAATATATTTGTATTTACAAAAAAAAATAACTCATAATACAAGCTCTGCTTAGTTTGGGACTAGATGGCGTTGCATACTAGATATCCAAAAATATTTATTATTATTTATTTACTTTCAGATTTCACCCTAGATGACTGTGCAAATGCAACAAAAGCGGTGAAAACCCTCAAGAAATCAGTCTCGCAAACGGACACAACTGAACCATCTTGGGATGAAATCCAGGATGACTTTGACTTTGTTGAAGAAACAGACTCGGACGATAATAAAAAATTAGTATGCCAGCAAAAGAAGTCTCCACCTGTACTAATAAAAGACCGTCCGGGATTAGAATACCCAGAAATAGTGTGGTATTTAATATCTAAGTACATAAAACCGGAAGACATAGCTACGTTTGCTAGGATCAACAAAGCAGCTTACCGTTCTACGAAAAGTAAATCATTTTGGATGTTACTTTACAAGAGACATTGCGAGCGCCATCCTAGACTACCAGAGAAGTTACGGAGTGACAGTTTTAAAGCCTACGGGCTGAGGCAGACGGTTATTAGAGCATTGTTTTATACTTATGATGTATTTGTGAAACGTATTGCTGAAATGGCTGCTCAGGACAGTAGACCGCACTTGTTAGTGAACCGAAAGTGTGTCAACGTGTGGTTCTGTAAAGGTTTAACGCATTGGTCCGTGTATTTTAAGCTGAAGAAGATGAAATTTCATAGGAAGGAGAGTGCTTTAGACTTTATTGAAGAGTTAGGGAGAATCGATGCCAATCCTGAGGAGGATACCCAAGTTTTACATGTAAGTTGTGATTTTATAATTATATTATCAATCATCAACAACCCACAATGTCCTACTGCTGGGCTCAGGTCTCTTCTCAGGAGAGGTTGTAGGCTATACGTCCTCACTATGGCCGAGTGCTGGTTGGGGACTGGAAACACACCGTTGTGGCTACGTAGTCTTGCCGTTGGATGTTTTTAAACTGCCCGAAGGCCTCCCACTAAGCTAACTAAGTTATCCTCCCAAACCAACCGCAATCAACTGCTTAATGTGGTCTCCGAATCACGAAGACGCTCATAGTATCATGCCACCAGGTGCCTGGCTTGCTTGTTGCTTACCCTTGTTCTATTGTTACTAATCACCTATGATGTGATGCAACTCGGCTATGTACGCCTCCAGAAAATACTTAGAATATGAATATATTCCTGGAGGAACAGACAGATTTTAAAACGGACACAAACAACACCCAAACTCGGAACAACAATATATAGACCACACAAAATGTTTCCCATTTAGAGATTGAAACCACTGACCGCTTTACCACATAATTCAAGTAGAAGGAGAAGGTTTGGGTAGGCGCTCATAGCCCAGTTGCACTTGGTGATTAGAAACAATCACCGAGGGCAGGACAGCAACGACGGCGCGGTCAGTACCTGGATGGGTGACCGCTGGTGGCATGTTACCATGAGCGTCTCCGTGATTCGGAGGTCACGTTAAGCAGTCGATCCCGGTTTTTATCAAACGATAACAGCCGTGAAGCTTAGTTGGGAGGCCTTCAGGCGGCTTAAAAACATCCAACGGCAAGATTACGTAGCCACAAAGCATTCTTGCCAGTCCCCAACCGGCACTCGGCCAGCATGGGGACGTATGGCCTTAACCCTCTCCTGAGAGGAGACCCGAGCCCAGCAGTGGGACATTATGGGCTGTTGATGACGATTGATGAGAAGGTTTGGAGTTCGGTAATCTTTCTTGTTTAACAATAATAAAAGAATTTGCTCTGTTTCAATTCCCAGGTCAAAACAAATATTGGTAGTATCTACAAGTATTTACGAATTTGGGTGTTTTCTATGTCAATATTTATAAATTAACAAAAAAGAAAAAACTATTCTATCAGTCGATCTATTTCATAGTACAAGCTCTGCTTATTTTGTTAAGTACTCTGCCTGATGGAAAGTATGAACAAAATCAAAGAGTAGTTGAATGCAAACAATGCAACACTGCAGCACGATGACCCACAGTATGGTGGCATATTGAGATGCTTAGCTTAATTTTCAGGTAACGTGCAAAAGTTTCCAAGAAGTGCCTCCCCTGATGGGGATGACCCTGACATCGGTGTGTATGACCCTCGCCAAGGGGTTTCGGTACCACAGACTCACACTCGGCTTTAACAGCTCTCCTTACACCACTAAAGGTAACTGATCAGCTTTAGGCAGTCCACACGCGTGTATGTCAATTGTCGCAGAAGAACTAAGGCTAATTTTTGTAATGATAACCAACATACACCGTTATCCGTGGGACAGCCGCGGTTCAGCATGAATGGGCCGGCTCGACCGGAGTGATACCGAGGCCTCACCGGAAACCGGTATGAAACAGCGCATGCGCTGTGTATCGGGCGATACGTCTGCACATTTGCCCCTATTCCAGAAAAAAAATACGCTAAAGTTATTCATATATTAAGATTACTTACGGAGTATAGTTTAGTAACAAATATAGATATCCACGAATATTTATTTTCTTTTATGTATGTATGGGCCTGACAAAGTGACTCTAACCTAAAGTGATGGAAAGCATGAGTTAAATCCAAAAGTGGTGGTCACCATACTCATTGCGACTGCAGTAAATGCAACAATGAAGCATGGTGACCATGGCGGCCTAGTGATGCTTCTGCATCATTGGGCCTTCGGTCTTGCACTCACAAGAAACACGACAGCACTGCTGATGTGGTCGAACTGGACCAACTGGTCGTGCTGGAATCAGCGTGGCTCTACTACCTACCTAACTTTCTGGGAGGGGTCCGGATGGCGTAAGAAAGCGGTTCTCGGATCTCTCCCGTCTCAGGCGCAGAGTGGAACCGTGGTGATTTAGTGGGTAGTCTGGCTGGAGTCGGTCAGGAGTCCCACACAAAGCGAACCCCTCGTCCCCGCGGGGGGGGGGGACGGGGACGAAGTGCGTAAAGGCATTCCAACATGTTAAAACAAAAAAAAAAGGTCTTTTGAACTTTATCTTGTCACTACCAATCTCATAATAAAAATATTCTTGCCAGAAAATAAGGTTGTTTGTAATAATTTCCAGGTATATTGCCGGAGTGCTCGGTGATGCTGGACGCCGTTGTTGGCACCTTGGTCTGCGACTGGTGGCATCCATCCTATCCTCACGGAGAAGTAGTCCTCCCGAGGCAAGAACCTCCACTCCTCAAGAGAAACTTCTTCGATGAGGATAAGTCGTAATGGACAGGAATGCGCGGCAAGTAGGCAGGATATGTTGATTATTGTGACGAAGGTGTTTTCTGATTATATATGGGATCTTAGCGGTTGCTATTCTGATTAAATACTGATAATTAGTGATGTGCCGAATTGTTAAAAGTATCCGGACTAAAAGATATCTTTGTCCTTTAAATTATTAAGGAAAAATAAATTTAAATTATCATAAACTCACTAAAATACTCGCATATACCTGGACACATTTACGTCTATCCGGATATGTATACGGATACCCGGACACGTATATGGATATCCGGCACATCATTACTTACAAACCTTATTAATTAAACAGTTCTACATTTCATTGTGTACCCTTAAAAAAAAAGTGTAAGAGAGCTTCTTTATACTTCGAATCTTTTGAGACATTGTTTGTTTTATATCCATACAAATGTGATTATGAAGACATTTAATAAGTTCATAGTCTCGTAGTTTTAAGTTTTTTTGTACCATCCTTTAGTAGTTCACAGCTGGACACAGGCTTAGATAAAGGCTTAGAAAAGAGAATGTATATACTAGCTGACCCGGCGATCTTCGTACCGCCATTTTTTGTGAATTGTCGTAAAACTTGCTTTAATATGTATGCATCCATATACAGTCGCCGTTTTCTTTTAATTTTCTTCTACACAAACCTTGCTTTGACAATAACAAACACATAAAAAATGAGTTATCCAATTTGATGCAGTCGATCCGGAGGATATACGCGTACATACATTTTGGGCATCCATTTAAACTATATATATAAGATATAGGCGTATATTAATTTAACGTTCGTTCGTTCATAATTACCAATGAATAATTTCCTTTTCGTTTTTTTATTTTTATACGTTTTATAAATATAGGCACACATGTTTTTTTTTTAGTAAATCAGGCGATGCATAACATTTATTTTTTCCTTTGTACGACTGTATAATTTTTTATAAAGTTATAAATTTATTGTTTTCTATAAATGTCTCATTGTGAAAACTACGTGAGTTTTGCTCAAATTCTCCAAGTATGAGGTAAATGCCACTGTCACTAAAATGTGTCAACTTAATCTGTTTCGCCTTGTTGCGTTGTACTTTTTCGTTTATATGCACTGAGCGCGAGCCACCCCACACGAGGAGTAGCTATAGCGTCATTTCCGGATAAAAACAGTCCGTTGCGGGGGAAATCTTCACAGATACACATAAGCATTCGCCTGTTACTACGAACTTACATATAATAACTAAAAACCGTTCAGAATTTCACTCATAAATTCTGTGTCGTAACATAGTATTGTAGGTTCATTTGTGCCTATACTTTGACGGAGGAGAACGATTGCGTATGGCTACTCCCTACCGTGTTGCTCTTTAAGGCTGTCTATATGTGATATTGGCATTCAATTATTATTTTTTTATGTAATGTTTTGTATTTATAAGCAATCGCTAAATCAACCAAGCACGTAAATGTTTGCTACATCAAGTAGAAAGTTTTGGATATGGTTGTTCCGCCGACTTGTCCCAGTGTAGTGTATTGTTGTACATTGATTGTGAAGTTATGTGATATGATCATAGAATATATATTTTTTCCCATTTTGACTTTCATTTGAAGCCGTAACTGTATTTTTAATTCAATACCTGCACAACAGTCGCGGGCAACGCCGCGGGGCAAAATCCCGTTAAAAATCTATGCCGCGGTTACAGAGGTTTAGGTCGAACAAACACAGAAAGCAGAGTCAATACTCACAAAAACATTTTAAAATTTAGTTTTTGATGTAAGTACTGTATATACTTTCATTTGCATTTATACAAACAGACACTTCAATTTTTTTTATTACCATAGATATATTTAATAAACTATTTTTCTACAAAGAAAATCATATAATACATCGTTTTTAATTAATCATTACAAAATCAACTTAGAGTAGGTTAATAATTAACCATTTATTTATTTTTATTAATATTGCTGTTTTATTTATAATTATTTTGCTAAATAGATACTTTGTCGAGATCTGAAATTCTACTATAAGCTACTAATTACTAGTAGATATTCTGTACATCTCATTTATTCCTAAATAATTCAATAAATGTTGCATTATCACCTAAGTATTTACGTCAATATATTGTACTGTCAACGTACATTACGTAAACTTGTTTTGCGGTTTTATTATTTTGATCTTGACAACATTTGCGAGTCGCATAGTCCGCAAAATAAGGAGGGTAGGTGACCGCTTTCCCTCCGTCCAAATCAGAACGGAGATGTAACTAACCTATAAAATTTAATACAATAAATCTGACACAGTGTTAGTAGACCTTACATTCAGCATACAAAATAAATACGTTCATCTCAATGTCTAACTTTAGTACTAAACAAAAATATTAGCATGTGGTGTTGCCAGTAGCACTACGAAGATGTAAATGGGTAATGTGGCGTAAATTACCCAATCGTCTATGGAATCGTAACTTGCAAAATTATACACAGGATTTTGAAATGAGCCAGACGAAACGGTGATTTAGTTAACAGATGACTCATCTAATGGCAAATGATTGTCACCACCTATGGAGGCCGATATCTCAAGAAGTGCTTAGGCAACTTCAATTAAGCTTAAATAAAAGTAAAAAAATATTTAACAACGGTATTTTGTGGCATCACTTATGTCTGTCGACTTCAGTACAACCAGTACATTAAACTACAAACTGAAATAGCATTTTAACGCAAAGTTTAATAAAATATGAAACATTTGTTATTCTCGATGATGACCACGACATGAGCAAGGCGGTACATAAGTCCCATACATACCTGACATTGTTATTTTAATATAATTGAAGCTATTATATTTCTCTTAAAATACATTTTACTATTTACACGAAAGCGCCAAAAAGCCATATTATTAATATTATAACAATAGTCAAACCACAATAACCAAAAAGTCATAATTCGTGGGTAGTTGAAAATAATCGTTAGCATTTATCATATAAATTTATGCATCTATTATTTGTTTACCATTAAATATATTAAAATATAAATTCATAAGGTTATATTACTACAAAACGATAAAAAGGAACTTGTGAATTTTACCTTAAGAAGTAGAAGATTTGATCCTAGATCTTGTTTATTAAAAATTGATTCTTCCTATGAGCCATTATCTCGTCTTTACTCTACCTCGATAAGAGTAACGAGGATGGACAGGGTTTGCAATGAGTATGTCCGTGGTACATTTAAGGTGGCTCCAATACAGAGCAAGTTAACGGAGAAAAGATTGAGATGGTATGGACATATTATGAGAAGACCAGAACAGTACGTCGTGCAAACAGCTCTAAGCTTACTGGAAGGCGAAAGAAGCCGCGGACGACCTCCATTGACATGGTGGACCAGTAAGACCAAGCTCCTGAAGAAGGAGAATTTACCGGACCCGACAACTCTTCACAGAATGTCTTGGCGCCGTGAAACAACTAGAGTGAAACCACCTAAAGTGGGAAAAAGCTGGGAAGAAGAAGAAGATACGGCTGAACTTCTGAACTTGAGTTTTTGTGGAGTGGGTGCCATCAGACCTCCACAATCCATATACTAGACAAGATCGAAGTTCTAGTAAATAACTTACAACAAGTGACAAAGTAAAATTTGAAGAAAAATGTTTCTCTCAGCAATAATTAAATTCTTATCACATTTCTATTAATACCTAGAGATGTGATTTGAATTAAATCAAAACTGATAAATGTTTGATATTGTCTATTGGCGATTATTTATTTAAAATCAAATCATTAATATACCGAACGTTATTGAATTAAAACTGATAAATGTTTGATTATTATCTATTGGCAATAATTTATTGAATGATAGTAATAGGAAACGATTACAGGACATTCTACAAACGTAAACGTTGTTAGAAAACTAGCAAATGTATGGGAATGATGTTATCTCAACGCAAAGTCACGTGGACAAAGCAAAAATTTGTCAATAATACATGAGAATGGCTCATCATCATATTTTTGAATGAGCTTACCAGAGAATTTTGAAAAAGAGCAAGATTTTATTGACGGGTCAAGAAATTCGTACACGAATGATTTTGATTGCAAAAATATTCATCCATGTATTTCATTGTATTCTAATAAACTAAAGTAACTTTTTAACGCAATGTTGTAAAAATCGAGGCATTTAAAATGTATTGCCGGTGATCTTAACAGCCAAATAAATACAAAAACAAACCCTACCATGAGATACGCCAGGCGGTACAAAAGTTCCATGCAAAGTTGCCACTGTCCTTTAGGAAAACAACAAGAGGTAATGCAAGTAAGATACTACAAATAGTAAGATAGTAGTACACAAAATTAAACAAAATCAAAATTTCAACCCAAAATTTCGCCTGGATCATCACTATATTTACTTTTAATAGTATCCCAAACCTTCAATGCCACCGACGCATCAGTTTCTTTACATTCATACTTTGCATTCGGATGTTTTCTCGAATAATGCCTCAAGACATTCTGCTTGTGCGAAAACTTCTTCGGGCAAATATGACACGAAAAATGTTTTTCATTCACATGAATTTTCATGTGATATTTTAATCTACTTTCTTTCGGAAACTTTTTGTGGCATACGTCGCATACTAAATGTTTAATTTTATTGTGTCTAATAGCATGTCTTTGCATATTATGTTTATGCGCAAAATATTTTGAGCAAATTGGACATTGGTACGGCTTCTCACCAGTGTGAACTCTCATGTGGGGTTTCAGTAAACCAGAGTGGGTGAACGTTTTATCACAAACGGGGCAAGAATACGGCCTTATGCCTTCATGTAGCTGTATATGACGAATTAGAGTGCTCTTATATTTGAACTTCATTGTGCATTGATCGCACGAAAATGGACGGTCGGTATCGTGTCTACGTAGATGACTTTTCAGTAGAAACTCTTTTTCAAAGACTTTATTGCAGACGTGGCATTTAATCGGTTCATCTATTGGCCTTTTGCATCTACTCTTCCCTTGATGTTTGGTTAGGTTAGCTTTAAACGCAAAAGTTCTGTGGCATTGTGTGCAGACGAAAGGTTTCACTTCCATATGAATTCGTTTATGCTGCATCAAATTTGATGAGGTTTTAAATTGTTTATTACAATGGTCGCATACAAAACATTTTTCCGGTGGTTTGTATGTGTGTTTGAGCATATGTTTGTCCAACTGCTCTTTTGTTAGAAACTGTTTTGGACATTCGGTGCAGTGATGTTTTCTTTCCGTGTGGAGTAGCATATGACGCTGGACGTTGCCTGAGTTTGCGAAGCTTTTCAGACAGATGCGGCAGGAATAGCCTGTTCCTCGTGTATTTTGAGTTCCTGAAGGAAAAAAACATGAATAAATAGAAAATTAGAATCACAGTACCGTATGAAAATATATATTTCATCGATATTCAACTACTGCCATATCGGAAATTGTAATCAAAATATCCGACGTAAAATTATCAATGATGAAATACATCGAAACAACTCACCCTTTACTTGAGAGGTAGTTGGCTCAGCCGATAACAGACTACTCTCATCGTCTGTGCACTGTGTGTCAAACTGAAACTAAATAAAAAGTTATCGATTTATACATAAATTTTAATTTTCACCATTTTTTCGTACATTATTTTTGTGAAACTTTATCCGTTTCATAGGGCATGCAATGGAAGCAGTCAAAGGGGAGAATAAATGTCTCCCATTTTTGCAACTTTCTTAATTGATACTTCCTTTTTTTGGCGCAGCGTGATGATACATAGTTTGTAGTCGGTAACGGGAACTATCCAACAGCAAAGAATTTTTCAATAGGTCCTAGGAATAGTACCTCTTTACAGAGAGTTGTGTAATAGAAATAGAATTGAAAAGAAATTTATTACGAGAATTATTGTACTTCTGATATAAATTAATAGGTCTTACGTACACAGTCGTCAGGTTCCACTTTAATTTCTATATCTAAACAGGAACCGGGCAGAATATCGCTGTCTTGAATGGGAACCAGCCAGGTATTGTTGCATTTGTTCGATTGTGAAGTATCATCGTCGACAGGCTCGGTTTTAATTCTACAACAATAAAATCGTATCAATACAACTATACAGAGTCCAGAGGTTTTTTTTGCCGAACTAATGCATTGTGCTCTCTTGACTCGCAAGAAACTTTATAAGCATACATAAAACGGACACAGATCACCCACACGCAGAACAACAATTTATGGCTCATACAAAGTATCACACTTGGGATTTGATCACACAACGATTGCCGTAGTAGGAATCGGCGTGTGGGACATACGTTTAGTCAAACAGCTTTGACTACTAAGCTAGAGGTGGATCGGAAAAAAAAACACCTCCGAAAAAGTAGGAATCGGATCGATTACTGGCAGGACAATAATCGTCTGAGCACTATCATTTGTCTCTTATTTATCTTATAAAGTGCATCTATACAATAAGTGTGTTTATCAGCAGTCTGGTTACCAATTTACAGGTTCTGCCACAGTTCAATTCGGCTCTGTTCAATCAAATTTTTTAAGAGTTACCTCATTTTGAGATAATTCTGAAAGGTTTTATATTCTCTCTCCTTTCGATAACCTTACTCATTTGGAAGAGGAAATAAAATAATTTCTCACCTTAAGGTTCATGACCGTGCCTAAGAAATTCGCACGTTAAGCCGTCGGTCTCGGTTGTCATGAACACCCATGTGTGTATGTATATATAATCGTTATTGGGAAGTCAATACCTTCAAATATATTGACAATTAGTTCAACTTTCGAGTTTAGTTCGATTTCAGCAGGAAGTCCGATGCCAGTCACTCCGTGAAGAAACTTATACTCAGGTAAAACTGGTTGAACTCATAGCCAAACCCAAATAATATTGGAATCAAAGGCTAGAAAAAAGAAATAACTTTTCGGTACTCTCAATTTTAAGCCAAAATTATTGAAGTGCATACTCGTAGATATGACAATCTACTAGTATGTACTTCAATAATTTTGTTGAGTATATTTCGATCCATCCAATGAATCCAATAACGAATGTAGTTTTTCCTCATTTTAACTTGTGATTAGATCGGGCTTATCTTATTAGGTACTTTAAAAATTATATATATAGCTAATATATATAATTAATATAATCTATATATATATAAAAGTTAGATCTAAAGGATAACAATAAGTAATGGTAGTACAAATATGGCTAATCTTATCACTTCCGAATAAAATTACAAGATATCTACGAAAGAGATTGTGGTTTATTATAAACGACAATTTAGTGCTAGTGTACGTATATTTATTATTGAATATTGCCAGTGAATTCCTTTTCTCCAGAAATAAAATGAAACTTCATAATTCTACCAGACTGCATGTCTGTTGGCAGATGCTAAAATACTATCGCATAAGTTAATACTCCCAAATATGGAGTAATTCCTCCCATATTCCTCGAAAAATAGAAAACAAAGAAGTAGGCTGTGGCGTATCAAAACGCCCCCACTTGCATAAGTAAGCTAATTCTTCATCTTTTTGGAAACTGTTACAGTTAGATGGCGGCATGTAATTTTGGATATTTCTCGAAGTATCAAAGACATTTTGGACAGGACTAGTTGTGGCGAACTTTGTAGGAGGAAATCCAACTTTGAACGGCTGAGAAAATGATGATAAAAATGTAATTAGTTCAATTTTATGACTCATAATCACCAAACGATAAAGCTTAGATAATTCTTGGAATCGTTCGTGGATATTGTTTACTAAATATTTGTCGATTTCCGGTAAAGTGATAAGAAATTATAACTTTTATTTTTGTTCATGCACTACTCTTTCTTTACGGAAGTAAGTCGTCCCACCATTTGGCTAGAGGGTACCCCACAAGTTCGCTTAGAAGCGGTCTCTACTCTAGATCACGTTTACTTCAGCGGGTACCAGTTTTAATACGTATATGACCAGCCCTTTGTCACTTCAACCTACTAACTTTCAGAGCTATATCGGTTACCTTGGTTCTCTTGACGAATCTCGAATAGCAACAGAAGAGCTCTGCGGTGTGCCCTGGGAGAGGGCTTGAAAGTTTTTTTTAGGAGGACAGGTATTCATCCTGTTTAGTCCTATTTATGTTAAGGAAAAATATCGTCCCTAGGACCGATAAGTAAATTAATGGAAATATAGATACAATTTGATAATGCTATGTAGGATTATTGATGTCGGTTTATCGATTATCACATTTTTATGTGTAGAACTAGATTAGGTAGACAAACATAGTATTAAGAATAATTGTTATGAACAATATTAGTCAAGGTGCTTGAGGCCATAAATGATGTTATTACATACCTGCAATACGAATATTATTATCATCATCTTCCTAGCCTTTATTATTCCCAAGATTATTGGGGGTCAGCTACTATTTCAACCGGTTTTACCTGAGTATCAGTTTTTACACGGAGCGACTGGCATCGGACCTCCGCAACCCCAAGGGTGAACTAAATTCGAAAGTTGAACTAATCGTCAGCATATTTGAGGGCACTGATTTCCCAATAACGATTGCATAGTTGTACATGTCAAGCGGGACCGACGGCTTAAAGTACTCTCAGAGGCACGAGCGGGACACACCGCCATCTTTCATAGTCTAGCCTACTATTAAAAATTTCTCGTAAGAAAAACCCAACAGCAGTCCGACCCAGGAATCGAACCCGAGACCTCTTCACCTGCAGTCCCTTACGCTAACCACTAGATCAACGAGGCAGTCAATATTATTATATACCAACGATATATGGTTATATTTTTGGAACATTCTGTGGTCTAATCAGTTTGCTAGATTTTGATGTTTGGAGTGTCGCTATATTAGTCTTAATGGTGAGGGTGACACTTGAGTATACCACAATTATAAACATTTAAACCTCTTATTTGCAAATTTTTGCTACGCCACTTTGATCGGTTTTTTTCTTTAATGGAATAGAGGTCAAACGACGTATCGCCTGTGAGAAAGTGATTATCGCCGGCCATGGACCTCCAGTACCAGAGGCGTCTAAGTGTGTTGCCCGCCTTTGGGGAATGGGGGACGGGGATGGGTGAGGGATTAGAGTATGGGCCTCCGACGTCCTCACTCACTAGGTGAAACACAGCGCAAACTTTGTTTCACACCGGTTTTCTGTGAAGCAGTGGTATCACTATGGACGAGCCGGCCCATTCGTGCCTCTCCCTCTCGATTTTTAGGAAACTGCCGAAATGCATCAAAATCGCATATTTTAATTTGCCAAAGTGGCTCAACTCAGCCTGGTGGAAAGCATAAGTAGGATCGAAGTGTGGTGGTACCATACTCATTGAGAACGTAAATAACACAACCATGCAGCATGGTGCTCCACACCATGGTGGCCTAGTGATCTTTCTGCATCATTGGGCCTCCAGTCTCGCACTCACAAACGAAACACCACAGCACAGCACGAATGCTGTCATTTTCGGTTGATCTTCCTTGCGAGGGTAAATAATTTATTATTATCATGTCTATCTATTTATTGTTATAGCTTTTTACACGCTTTGAGACATTCGAGACCTTTGCAATCAGACCAATAGAGTTAAGGAAATAGATAAACTAGAGATAAACGTACACAAACCGGTCTTCCGAAAATTAAATACAATATTGTTATATGACTCACTAAATATATTATCACACTCATACCTTATAATCTAATCTCCTCAGTTATCATTTGCGAACGAAACGGTCGATATTTTGTTAGTATTTGTGGTATTGGGACTAAAGTCACTCGTAAAAATAATAAATAAAAAAAAACAAAATGTGTTGCGTAGGAGAATGTCTCATCAAATATGTGCTTATTATTGGCAATTTCATATTTTCTGTGAGTATACAATTTATTTTAACGACTTCCAAACTGTAGAAGGATACCATTAAAATTTTAAATTTGTAAGGTTGGGAAAGTATGAAGTATAAAATAAAAATAAAATAAAATAAAAATAGCATTTATTTCCTGTAACCTGCTTTACACTTTCTTTGTTTTTTTTAAATAAAAAATTAATTAAACGATATCTGATCAAGTAGCATTATCGGCAAACAGGTCAGGTTGTCTTCTGACATAGGCCTCCTCTAATTCACTCCACTTGTTTCGGTCTAACGCAGTTCTTCTCCATCCATTTGGCAGATCGTCTTCCCATCTTTTTACCGGTCTTCCTCTATGTCTCTTCCTATACCTGGGATACCATTCCGTAACTTTTCTAGTCCATTTCTCTGCTTGCGATCTCCACGTGTGCCCTGTCCATTTCCATTTCAATGACCTTGTTTTTATTCCTATATCAGCCACCTTGGTTATTTCTCTAATTTTTTTGTAGCTTTCCATTTCCATTAAAGTAGATGATACTTTTCTAAGTGATTAAAATTAGGAATGGCAAATTCTTAACTATTTATTAAACAGGACATTTTATTTTATTGGTGTATTAAAGTGCATTGATATGTTATATTAATAAGGCATTAGTCATACGACCTATTGTTCGGTTTTCCACATTCAAAGTGCCTAGATATCTTGTATCCGGCAAAATAGAACCTACTGTTAATATAAACCCTAAAAATGTTTCAGCCCTAACGCTCCTACGCTGATAATCAGATATTTAACACAAAACACAGTACAATAGAACCGATACAAAGGATAAGATAAATCAAGATAACTGTTAAATATATGGGTGTTACTCTAGATAAAAATACGAGGAAAACAATAATTTATCCTGCTTTCGTAAATAATATGCATGGCTAACAAATAAATTTGGTCGTTGCCAGTTAGACTAACTGGCATGTGACTCTGACTATTTTCGCTGGTTACTGGGACTTGCTGTATTTTCCATTTTGTAAATAACTATATAGTTCACTGCTGTCTGGTATAGTTTGTTCTCTTAATCTGTACTTACGACACCTTGGGATTAACAGAAGTGGTGGTGTAATTGTCTTTGCTTTTAACTTTACACTCTTAGTGGTATTTGTACATGGGAAAAGAACGGGAAGCATATTTTCCCAAATATAAAAGTATCCAAAACTGTTTCAAATTGGCGGAGTCTGAGTTAATAAATTAAAAAAACAATATTATCGAATTGAGACCCTCTGTCCTTTTCTCAAACTACTAATAAAGCGGTACTTATTCGCCATCAACATTATTTAGGTGGTCACGATACCCTCTACACAAGAAAAACTCTATTTGTTAAAGTCACGAAAATTCAGGATCCACTGCTGTAAAAAGGTTTTTTTCTATAGGTATGACTGACTGTAAACCTATGGGCGGAATGATCAACTTAAAGCAAAGAACTTCATAAAATCATAGATCAAAAACCATATTTAAAGTTATTTAACGCTCTTCGAGGATTGCTCTTTTCCTAGGCAACCAGCGCTCACAGTGGACATGAAAAACCAAATCCGTAGCACCACCGACAATAAATACTTTGACTTGCCTCGTAATTTTCACGGCTCTTCAAGCAATTATCTTTTTCTTGGCTACCAGATCTAATAGTAAAAGGGAAGACTCAAATAACTCTTCCGCTGGCGAAAATGATATTTCAAATTGATTTCTAGCCTGGAGAATTAACTCAAGACACCCCACCTTGACCAAATTGCAAGTGTATCCCGTCGATTATATATTATTATTGGCTGATATTGTGTTCTACCATGTGATTTAACGTTGAGAGGCGTCATTCTTATACATTTGTAAGTTATATATTAACGTTCATCTTTGTAAAATGTCAAACCAGTTAGTATGTCAGCTGAGTAACTTTTCCTGAAAAAATCCTTATATCATCTAAAAAAAAATGTTTCTTGTTTTTCAGATCGCAGGCCTGGTAATCTTAGGCCTGGGTATAGCAGCCCACGTTCAGCTCCAAGAAATCACAGACCTCATTCCTATTAATCTAAGTGTTATTTCTATAGGAATTATAGTTTTGGGATGCTTCGTGTTCCTCCTTGCTTTTCTAGCATGCTGCGGAGCCATCTTAAAGTCGGTGTGGATGTTGATCACTGTAAGTACCTGTTAACTTTTGCCTGTACGTGGTCTTTAAAATATAGCTTGTCTCTCTATTCTATCTTTGTGACGGATGACGACGTAATTTTGAACAAGCGATTTTGTTTTGTAGTAGCTGAACCTCGTGGTATTGCATATATGTATATGCAGTACTTGTACATCAACAACTGCGAGTAACACCGCGGGGCAAACTAGTCCAAAATAAAAGTAGCCTAAGAAACTCCTTAAATCAGCTATCTGACGGTGAAAGTCTAGTCAAAATCGGTCCAATCGTTCCAAAAATTAGACGAAACAAACAGAAAGACAAAATTAATAAACTTAAAATCCTACTAATATTAAAAACGCGAAAGTTTGTATGAATGGATGTTTGTTACTCTTTCACGTAAAAACTACTCAACAGATTTGGATAAAACTTTACAGTAATATAGCTGATACATTAGAATAACACACAGGCTACTTTTTGCCGATAACCAACATATACGCGGAGCCGTGGGCATTAACTGGTATTTAATATAAGTACTGTATATATTTTCATATGCGTTTAGTGAAAAGCTGTTAATATGAAATTACAAACACTTTTATTTATTGCATATATCACCATAATAATTGCATGAATGACATAGGCAACACGAATATCCTATATTTTCTCAAGTAGTAGTATTTATTAAAATAATACATATACAAAAATAATAACGTATTTAGTTTTACTCATAAAGCGTCCATGAATTATCGATCAAATAAAAAAAACAAAGCAGTCATGAAGACTGCCGACAGAAGTGAAACCTCAAAACTGAACTTCTTTGTTCTTTAAATGAAATGCGTTATAAAAAGTAAAACTCAATGAAAGCAATCGGTGACGATGACGCGAGTTCCTTGATCACTTAAAAAGTGCTCAACGCGACTGAAGAAGTGTTTACTACAAAAAAGAAATACGCATGATTGGACTTATTTGTTTTTTAGTATGCAGTCTTTATGTTAATCCTGGCTGGTATCAAGATATATGTGGCAGTGGTGATGTTCAACTTTTTAAGTAACGTTCAAGGCACTGTTTCTGGGTGGATCAACAACGGGTTCAACAGTGAAAATCCTAATGCAGCGTTCCTCGCTATGCAGAGATTGGTAAGTAATTTGAAAATACAAAACGTATTACAGCGCCGTCTACCACGGATACCTCGAACTACGACGTGAACTCCTATTCCTGTATCGCGATATAGAAATTCTCGCACCCGTTTAACATATATGTGTCACCTTAAGATTGAAAAATCCCTTTAGACTATAATCTACCTAGCGAGATTGTAAGCTGTCGAAAGATTGGCAACTGTGACTTGCTGCTTACAATTTAACGTACTATTTCTTATTAGATTATAATGTATCGAAGTACAACCGTTAAATCATAATCTGTTGCGCGTCATACTGTCAACTGTCCCTGAGTGGTCGGTCTTACAGTAGGCCGTTCTAAGGCCATAGAGTTAGGTCAGGGTACAACCTGTTTGATTAATCACAAATTCATTTTACTGGCACAATTTCAATGCAACTAATTATAAAGTTATGAGGTGTTTTCAACATGATTTCATGTTGAAAACACCGTTTGTTGCCGATTTCGGCAACAAAGGAATTAAAACAAAAATGGCGGCGCGAGACACATGTTGTTCAACAAACCACCACGTGAAAGAGAACCGTCGCATACCATATCACAGTTTGACGGTTTCGCTTCAATAGACTACAATCTAACTTAAAATAATACATTAAATTGTAAACAGTATGTTCCGGTTCATAATCTTTCCACAATTTACAATCTAGCGCAGTTTTTACAATCTGACGGTAACATACAGAACTGCCCGATTCAGCCATTGGGCCGTGATCCAGCTTTGATGCATTG
Organism: Hyphantria cunea; assembly: GCA_003709505.1. Taxonomy (NCBI): domain Eukaryota; kingdom Metazoa; phylum Arthropoda; class Insecta; order Lepidoptera; family Erebidae; genus Hyphantria; species Hyphantria cunea. The sequence goes on along the minus strand of PKRV01000297.1, from coordinate 1,128,860 downwards.
GCCGAGTCAGAAGCCTTTTTCTAAAGAGAGTCTATAATTATAGTAAATTAAGACCTTTTTTTCTATGTCTAACCAATAGACTACTAGACTGTGGATGATGGATTTAAGTAGTATGGAGAAAGTAAGCTAAGTAGAACGTTGGACAGCATAAGCGATAACTCAAGACTTGGCTGACGAAAGTTTCCAATGTTAAGATTGATCGCTTCAAGATTCGTTAAATACATGACGAATTCATATTGCCACATTTTCCTTTAATCGCTATCCTCAATTTTAGAGGTTGTGAACTCTTTCTGGAATTATTCACTCGCCACCTTAACCCTGTCTTGAACAGTGTGTAGGACAGCGTGCATCGTACTGCTGAGACTAGGTAGAGACAGATTTTGTCTGCCCAGCGCAATGCGCTACGGCTTCTGGGTCTTTGCCCCAAAATCTAGTATTAATATAAATTATAGTTACTCCGTTGATTACACTTTCACGGTTAAACCCAAATTTGGCATGGAGATATTTTGATTTTTGAGGGTTCTTGAGGAAGGACATAGGCTGACCTTTACCACGATAGCCCACACGCGAACAATAGCTATACCCAAATAAAAATTTCATTTATTTTTCCAGTTCCGTTGCTGTGGTACAACCGGCTGGTCCTCATATGGTGTTAATCCGCTACCACCCAGCTGCTGCCCTACCTCCATAGACCAATGTTCAGCTGAAGATTCCTTTGGTGGATGCACGGACCTTGTGGCATCTTGGTTTAACACGTTTGGAGGAGCTATCACCGGGATCATCATAGGTGTTATAATTTTTGAGGTAACTAAGTAAAATTTGTAATTTAAATTCAAAATCATTTATTCAATTAAGACACGTAAGTGACGAAGCTACAGCTTCAAAAAAAAACATAGATCGACACCAATATACGCCACAGATGTGCTGTATTGTCAAGTATGTACTGTATACTTCTGAATGCACAGGGGGCCTAGTGGTTTAAGTGCCGTTATCTACTGCTCTGTGTGTGCGAGTGTTGTGCTTTCCAACCCCACACGGAACAATACTTTGTGAAAATGTGTCCTAAAGTTTTAAAAAAATAACTCGCCTGTTTCCCCGAAGGGGCAGACAGAGGCATAATAGACGCCTACTTTTCGCCACTCTTTTAGTCCCACATAAAAGTTGGGGATCCTGTTACCGCTAATCGGAATATTATGTTTACCAAACCCAAGATTATATAATGCTGAAAGGCTTGTTTTTAATTTGAACAACATACTGGGTTTTGACTTTCTTTTTCTAGCGCAATTCTGATTTATTTCTTAACATTTAATTCATTCTCGATTAATCTAATAGTCCTAACAAAAGTGTAGTGCACCCTAACACTCATGTTTGCATCACTCAGCGGTATACTGATGGAATGCCTTTGGCATTAAATTCGCCACTACATTTTGTGCGTTAAGTTCATGAATACATAATTTGTCTTAAATTTCTTTAGTTTTTATCGAAGAGTCCATGTGCAATTACAGTCACCTAATTGAAAAGACAGTAGTGCGTTACCGGTGTTAAGGTTCATAGGACGTAGAATTTTTTAGACATTAGTTTTCGTAGATGGTCGAAAATTCAGTACATGAAAGGTTGTGTTGGTTTTTTTAACATTATACCAAGAGCGAGTATTGTTTTAAGCGTGGACTCGCATTAAACTGCGAGGAACGGTAGATAATATACATTGCAGATGAATGCTTGTTTCCGTGCGGAGACGGTTTGAGAATCATTGTCACCAAGAATATTAATTCCGTGAGTGTAAGAGTCGAGTAAGGAAGTAAACTTACAGCAGGTCTGCAAAGAGAAGGAATACCTGCCTGGTCATCGTGGTATAGTAGGCTAAAACTTCATTTCCAAGGAGAAGGATATATCCTGCAATGGACTAGTAAAGGATAAAGCAACAATATCAACAATCAACATCTTTATGCTTAGTAGTTTGAGGTTCCTCAGGCGGTGCTAATCTTCAGTTTTAACTTAGTTCGCAACCGTTAGTTAACCCCTTACTTCTCTACTCATGGCTCTTTCCTGATCAAATTTCACATCATTCATAAACTCTCTTTGTGTCAACTTCTACACAAACTCTTTTTCTTCCTTCCATTCTGTTCATAATATTTACGTGCAACGTGATCCATGCTATCAGAAGCAGAAGATATTACACAGCTTAAACGAAATCCTCTTTTTCTTGTTTTCAGCTGGTGTTCATGATTTTCTCGTGCCATGTGGTCAACGTCATCCGAAATCGAAGATTAAAATATTAAATAAATTACTATTATTTTTGTCTTTCCCAACTTGAAAAAATGTAGGTTCTCAATGCACTCAATGGACTTGTGTCATTTTTGGGCAAACCAATTTGGGACAATAGGGAAATATCTAGGGGAAACCTTAAATGGGAATGTATATTTCAAATTTGGTCCCATTTGAATTCGACTTAAAGTAAGCAATGAAGATACGGTGTATGTGGACTTATTAAGTCATTGGATGTTTTTAACTTAATTATTGATTTCCGGATCTATCGGATGTTATTAAACGGTAAAATTAAACGGTCGATTGTGATCTAATATGTTTAATGAACTTGTATATTCATTTGTGATAAGTTATTTTTCTTTATATAATGTATAAAAATGAGTCGGTTGTATAAGAGAAATGTTAGTACACAGACTTTTTGCAAAAGATAGTAAAAATGTGATGTCAGCTTATGTTTTACTTATTTTCCATTTCTATTGTTTTTCTTCCTTTTCTTTTTGATTTTCCCTTTATTTTCCTTCTCTCTTTTAGTTTTCTTTTTTACGATATACATGGGCCTGCCACAGTGGCTCTACTCTGCCTGATGGAAGACATGAGCAGAATCCAAGAGTAGTGGTCACCATAGTCACTGAGAATTCATAACAATGCAGCATGGTGACCCACACCATGAGACGCTCATAGCCCAGTTGCGCTCGGTGATTAGTAACATTCACCGAGGGTAAGAAACGACGGTGCTGTCTCTACCTGGATGGGTGACCGCTGGTGGCATGTTACCATGAGCGTCTCCGTGATTCGGAGGTCACGTTAAGCAAGAACAGTCGTGAAGCTTAGTTGGAGGCCTTCGGGCGGCTTAAAAACATCCAAAAGTAAGATACGTAGCCACAACATCATCTTGCCAGTCCCCAACCCGCACTTGGCGAGTGTGGGGACGTATGGCCTTAACTCTCTGCCGAGAGGAGACCCGAGCCCAGTAGTGGGACATTATGGGTTGTTGATGATGATTGATGACCCACACCATTGTGGCCTATTCATGATGCTGAAGCTGACGCTGATCCTTCTGTGTTGTCTTTGCATTTTTTAAAAATTAATTTATGTTTTTTTTTACTATATTCAACCAACTGTTATATGGATCGTCCCCAAGAGGAACATTTGAACTTGACTGAATATTTCTACTTGTTATGTTACTAATGTTTGGCCATTCAGAGAGGATGGATGATAGAAAATTCACGAAAGGAAATTCACAGAGTGAATGTGTGTGGAAGTGTCGGAAGAGGGCGTCCACTGCGAACATTTATTGATCAAATTGGTGATATTCTGAAGAAGGTTAATGTGAAAAGCACCAGGAACCGACGAGTATGCATGCAGCGGTTGATGAATATGGACGAAGTAAAAGAATTATGTCAGGACCGTAGTAAGTGGAGATCAATGGTCTTTGCGTTTACGTTTGGCATTTGTGAATTAACATTAATATTTTTTGTTTTATTGTATTGGTTGTATTCAAACTTGGTTCCAATTAAAATAAAACCTCCTTTAGAGATGAAAACACAGCCCCAAGAGTAATCGACACTCGAGTCCACTCAGACTGAGGTTTTGTCCCAGGCCTAAACTTGTATTTTAAAGAGAAAGCGTTGGAAGGGATCCGGATGGTCCTTTGGTAAAATCAGTTTCCAGGTCCTTCCTATTCGAAGCACATGTAAGAGATACTGTGAGGTTTCAGATGGTGACACACTCTCACACCATGCTAGTCCAAACCCCAGAGTCATCTCTAGCCTGTGAAGCACCCGCGTGCAATTACTTTAGCGGCAGACGTCCCTAACTCGTCGTGTGGAGGGCACCACGGACCGTCACCCCACTGAGGTTTGCGGCAAGGTGTAGTGTCGTAATCGGACCGACTAAAACCACACGGTGTGCCACTCTGCACCTGAGAAGGGAGGGAACCGGGAACTGCTGTTATTAACACATCCGGACCCCTCCTAGCGCCTGCCTGCAAAGAGGCGGTCACCGTCTGCTAGGAAATTACTTAGCCATGGCTGGCCACTTAAGTGGATGGAGGGGAAAACCCGTCAGGTCCATCCACGGCCGCGTCCCGCATACCTTGCACTGTATGTAAAGACGCCATTGCCAAATGCTGACAGGCTCGAGGGTATAAACACGTATGTAAACGGGGGTTAAAATTTAAGGAATTAAGAATACAGCCAATTACAATATTTCATGATAAAAGTTGTTAACATATTTGACATGTTAATTATATATTATATAATGAATATATAATTTAACTGCATCTACGACTTTGTTTTATATTAAAAAAATGCCAATTTGCGTCAGAATTTGAATAGTATAATTTATGATATGCTTAGAATATAGAAAAATGGAACCTAAACTGCCTCAGTGCAGCAGTAGCTAACACATCTGCTGTGATTGAGGTTTCGGGTTTAATTCCCGGGTCAGATCAAATATTGTATGATTTTGAATATGGTTGTAGCAAGTTTGGGCGTTTTCTATGTATAATATGTATATATTTAGCTATAGCTATAAAATCTTTGCTTAATATGAAGCTAGATGGTGTTGTGTGTGAAATATCCAAGATATTTGTTTACTTACAATATGCTTAGAATATAAAATATAATAGGAAAGTGGTTTTAGCAGTCGCCATGCCACTCTGTACTGCGCCAAAAGTTATGGGTTCAAACCCTATACAAGTCTTTGTTTGTTCTGCAAATGATTGTTCTGAGTCTGGGGGTTCTTTATGTACTTTTCTTGTACGTCCATAACTCCCAAAACATAGACATATTACTAATGCTGGTGTTGTCTTTATAAGACATACGCACCTGTTATACTCGTATATAGAGAGCATACAAGCCCTAGCCATTATTGACAGAGATGTATATACCCACATATTTACTGTCCGACATCCATACTTTAACACAATTGGGCCAACTCAACTAAAGTGACACAATAGTCTCATCGAAAATCGGTGTCAAAAAATTCTTTATAATGATAAGTGAGTGACAAAAGTGTGAAAATGTATGTAAAACTATATGTGTAGTACATTAACACTGGTGTGAAAATGTATATAAAATTGTGTAGTATGTTTTTTAATAAAATAAAGATATATTTTATATTTGGGTATTTTATTTTTAACTAGCTACACATTACGATATTACCTTTTTGGATTGATTTAATTCATTGACTTTAATTTTATTAATGGTTTTAAGTAGCCAATGTACCTATCTGCCATAGAAGTCCTATCATACTCGGTCCAGTTGTTTCAGTGGTTAGCCAAAACGAATAGACAGACATACATTTAAAAAATATCTTATTTTGTTTAAGTACCTTAGCTTACCTCGGTTTACATAGCCACAACATATTCTTGCCAGTCCCCACTCAGCCAGTTTGGGGACATGTGGCCTTAACCCTCTCCTGAGAGGAGACCCGAGCCCAGCAGTGTGACATTATGGGTTGTTGTTGTAAGTACCTTATATATATATACTACCACATGCATTTAGTGAAAAGTTGTTAATTAAAAGTGTACATTTTTAATATACTTTTATTTTAGACTCCGGTGTTAGTTGTTGATGTGGAGGTAGAACCGGTGTGAAATAAGGCTTGCACTGTGTTTCACCCAGTGAGGGAGGAGACCGGAGACCAATACCCCCAACCCCTCCTCCTATACTGCTCCCCATACCCCATAGGCCGGCAACGCACTTGTGACGCCTCTGGTATTGCGGGTTTCCACGGGCGGCGGTAATTGCTTACCATCAGGTGATAAGTCTGCTCATTTGCAACCTATTCAATTAAAAAAAAAAATAACAACTGCAGGTAACACCGCGCGGAGTTGCTGGCCTTAAATAGAGAACAGCGACCATAAATACAGTTACATATGTAGAGCTGTCTTCAGATACATATTAAAACTTAACCTACAAACTTTTATGACATAAAAATACTTATCTCAAAATTTATAACGGTTCATATATATATGCATAAAACATAACAGCTTAGAACCGCTGCGGAAACATAATGTTATACAATTGTTAGAAACTGCTAACGAAATTAACAGAAGAATGTTCATTATTCAATCAAAATGTATGTTTTCCATAATCTAAACGATTGATGTAACGTAAATAAATATATCTATGTTAAAAATATTACCTGCCAGCAGGATTTGGAGCGTCTATTTCTGTTTTTATGTCAATAAATTCCGGTTCGCCGAGATTGGACGACGGCTTCAAATCACTTTCGATTTCAGCTTCCTTCGGCGTATCTACCGGTTCTTGCTTTACACTAACACCCTCCATAGTTCCTTCGGGAGTTTCACATTCCATTTAGCTTTTTTATACAATTTTTAAATGTTTGTAGGAGCTATGTGAATAATATTCGAAAAAGCGATAGAGATATCGTCCATCGTCCACAACGGAGATTTGTTTGACATATTTGACAGTGGAATATAATGTTGCCAGCTTTCTACTAGTAACGGTGCACTGACCTGCTGTGAATGAAAGTTAATTGTTACACTCCACATTATTACTATTCAATTACGTACCATGGAAGTAAGAAACGGGCATTATTCTATAGAACCTTTCGAAGAATAGATTCTGTTATCTAGGAACCATTCGTCTTATGAAACCAATTTCAATAAATACTATTATAAATAGTAAACTGTTTCGATTCAATTATATTCCCTCAAACTCAAATGTCGATTTGGAAATATAATTTCTTACATTACATTATATTATACTTGCGATTAATTAATAATAAATTAGTAATATTACGATTATCGCGATTAATTAATAATAACAGGACAAATAAAAAATAAATGTTTACCTTATGCCTGTAAATTTTTATATTTATTAAATTACTGTAAGAAAAATAATATAAAAAAGATAGACAATCTTTATGACACAAATAAGTGGTGGAAAGTAGTGGGTTTAATTCTAGAATGATAAGTATTATGTTTAGATAGTATGTCCGTAGGGTCCAAAACACTGTAGTGGAACACCACTTCAACCAGGCGAGGTGATCATGGCTGGCGAGACAGGTCTGACTTTTTTTTTTTTTATATATATTTAAGCTGCCAAAATGACTCTGCCCTGCCTGATGGAAAGCATGAGCAGAATCCAAGAGTCATGGTCACCATCCTCAATGAGAAAAAGAACAATGCAGCATGGTGACCCACACTATGGCGGTCTGGGGGGAAGGGGGATAGTGAGGGGGATATGGGGGCGTTGGATTGGGATATTGGCCTCCGGTATCCTCACTCACTCGATGAAACACAGCGTAAGCGCTGTTTCACACCGACTAATGTTGTCGGTAATGTAATCGGTGTGACATTTTTTTTTATCAAGCTTTACTAGTCCCTCCATAGTATTTTCGGCAGATATGTATAATTTTGTTGCACTGTATGTTGATGTTGCCACAATACTAAATCTTTGCTACATCATCATTTAAGACGGGTATTTCACTCGTCCTTTGAAAAATAAAAAACTAATTAGAAACTTCCTCTCTTCAAGTAAAAGGACAAATTGATGCAACAATAAAACTACAAATATTTATTAAACTATTATTGTACTTCAATTTGTATAATATATTTTACACTATTTACACTTATATATATCAGTTTAATCAAACGCAAGTCATGTCAGCCACTGTTGATTCTATTTCGAAAGCTATCCGGGATTCACGACAATAGGCAAGAAATTCACAATAGGCATATTCTTTACCCATTAAATAATGTGCCGTGTCTGTTTATACGTTGTATTAAAATCAACAGGCGCTATTTACACTTTATGAATTTACAATTTTTATTTTAAAACCGCAAAACAAAACGTAGAAATAAAATTGGATGCCTGAAACAAAACGCACAATACCTCCGTTATATCAAAGAAATTTTAATAAATTAAAAACTGAGATTTATATAGAAATTGAATACGAAAACAGTTATAATTTCAATGTCATATTTCAATATTAGAAGTTCTAACAAATACAATCTAATATTTCAATTCTATTGGCCTACTCAACTTAGCTATACGACTTATTTACCGTCTTCTAAGGACGCTGAACGGAAAGTGACAAGCAAAGTAGCAAATAATAGTTTAAAATCCAACCGCAATGGCGCTAGTGTGCCCAAAGTTAGGACTTAGTAGTTAAAGATAGAGTGAAGAGTGCCTTTATTTATCCGATAGAGCTGAAAACTTAAAATTAGACACAAACTGTTATTAGTTTTGGATATTGTCGAACTTTATCATGTATACTGGTCATGCGTTTAATGTATTCATAATTCTAGTGTCATGTTGTTGCTACCGATGAACTCCGGAACAATGTAAACAATTTTTGTATTTTTATAAAATTTGTGCATTTTTCTAGCGTGTATGATAGAATTAACATATCACTTAGACCAACAGAAGCCAATATGATTGAAAAGTAGAGTGTATTTTTATAAATTTAAAAATCTGTTTATTTAATTACCGTATATACTTCTTTCTATATGCATTTAATAAAACTTATTGATTTTAACAATAATCAGAACTTCAATTTTATTTATTAATATAGATTTAGTTTGTTACATGTTAAAACAATTATTTACGTAACAATATAGAAAATTATTCTAAACTTATCAAATGAAACAATCTAACAAAATTTCATGAAACGTGAACCTTGTAAAACATTTTCCAGATGACAAGTAACGCCAATTTAACAGAAAAGAAACAGGTAACAAATACAAGGTAAAGTAAAAAAAAATAACCGAACTTCGTAAGAATTTTTGATAAAATTTACATAGCCTGCGTCATCCGGGTCATTATACACCTCAAGCATTCATGGTTCAGTTTTACGCGCTATGGTAGAACATACAAATAAACATAAGACTGCCAAAACTATTGACTTGTTTCCGTAATCGGATAAAATGCTATAGAGCCTTAGATTAATCACATATAAAGTATATATAACTGCCTCGGTGGCGCAGTGGTAGCGTACGCGACTGCTGTCCATGAGGTCTCGGGTTCGAATCCTGGGTCGGACCAAATGTTTGTATGATCTACAAATATTTGTTTCGGAGTTTGGATGTTTTCTATGTATAATATGTATGTATTTACAAAAAAAAGTATTTATGTATTCATATCAGTTGTCTAGTACCCATAATACAAGCTCCGCTTACTTTGGGACTAGATGGCGTTGTGTGTTAGATGTCCGAAATATTTATTTATTTATAAAGTGTTACGTGCTACGCATTTCCAATGTGATTGATTAGTTTCAGTGTTGCCAATTAAAAACATATATAAATAAACATCTTCGAACTTCTTATACACAACGCCATCTAGTCCCAAACTAAGCAGAGCTTGCATAATAAAACAAACTGTGAAACAAATAATAGCGGATCGTACAGACCCGGGAACCGAACCCGAAACTTCAAGCACAGCAGTTGCATTTGCCACCACTGCGCCACTATGGCAGTTAAATGATACCAACATTTTTCTTAAATTTTTATCTACCATCAAAGGAGGGTTTATTAATAATAATTTCCTATAATTGATGAAATTTTACTAACTTACACATATAAATGGTGTTTCAATTTCACATTCTCACAGCCTATAGCTAAAGGTACATCAATTTTACATCGAAATTCGATCGATTTGAGAGCACAACACTTCTTAACTTAGATTAATATCTAAGGATGACGGGTGCAGAAAACTATAAGAAACTATGGTCGAATTTAAACCGACCAACTACTAGTATTTATAAATCTTCGTTATTGATAATTAAAGTCTTGTTTAAATCAGTCCAACTGTTTCGTAGATTAGCCGAAAAAAATAAGCAGACCATTCATTATTTGATTCTCTTTAACGTAATGAGGTATGATGAAAACCAAGAACTATAGCCGAAGTGAATAATTGACTTTAGTGAAGCCTTCGATTCTGTTGATCATCAAATGATTCTTCAATAGCATGATTTATATAGTAGATTGATTAAAAAAAAGTTCTTAAATATAGAGAGAATAAAGATTAATAAACAAACTCGAAAGGTTTTTAAGGACTTTAGATAGATATTATTGATCTATCAGTTATCAGGTGTGCCACAGGGATGTGTATTAGGACTTTACATTATTTTCGATGTAAAAATTGATTCGTAAATTTCTTTCACTGCTATATTCGTATATAAAAAACATATTAACAAGGTTAAATATTCAAAATGGAATTAAATTAATTCAATTATTAAAATACAAATTTAAGAATACACCTATAAAACTTTAAGAATTTATTGGTCAAAAGGAAAAAGATTATCTTTAAAAAAATGTATATTTTATTAGAAAAATAACTGTTTTGATCTAATTTAAACCTAAAAACAAACATAATAAATTTATTATTTTAACAATTTTTGTTTTAAAGTGTAATTTTTTATTGAATGCTAGATACGCACCGCGGAATTACCTGCGAGTTTTGCTGATTTTGAATCGAATATTGTTCAGTATTTTATTAGTTTGAATTTTGTTTTCGCGGTACCCAATTTCATTCTTAAATAAATGTAGCCAAAATTCCTCATATCCTCAGTTACCTTCCGGCGAAAATCCCTCAAAATTGATGCAGCTCTACAGATTTTAACGGATATAAGGAGTACATAGGCTTCTTTTATTAACCGACTTCAAAAAAGGAGGACATTCTCTATTCGAATTTATATTTTTTACGTTCATTAGCGCACAATTTTTTTTATTTGAAAGCTGTTGCTTCTATTGTTTCCTGTTTTCTTAAGACCCTGTTATGTGTATGTTCACTCTGCGAGCTTACAGTTGATTTTATATAGGTACAATTACAACCAGGGTAGCACCACGGGACGTAGCTAGTTTATATACATTGATATTAAGATACATTTAAACACTGAATATTTGATTTTTAGAATGCTCTCTAGTAGCAACTCCCCTCCATTCTCTTGAGTTTTTATATGAGCCTGTCAAAGTGACAACTCTGCCTGATGGAAAGCATGAGCAGAATGCAAAAGTGGTGGTCAACATACTCATTGACAATGCAACAATAAAGCATAGTGACCCACTTAATGGCGACCCAATGAGGCCCTCAATATACAAGATTCAATATCGTGTACATAAATTCTATCTAAAACACACATCAAAAGACATCAATTCATAAGCATATTATCATATATTTCGTTTTAACTATACACAATAATGGACAAGTACTAAATATAAATTGTTAAATATAATATAAAATGTATAAATCAGAACTTAAAAATTAAAATATTTATAAATTAATAGCGACCCCGGTCCGGCTTTGTACGGAATTCTTTGAAACTCTCGGATTTCATTAATTATAATATGCATGTATTACACATATAAACCTTCATTTTGCATCACTTAATCTTTTGCTCAAATAGTATTAAAATCCGTTGATTAGTTTAGAAGATCTAAGAAAACAGACAACGGAATTGTTTAAAGGTGACGCATTTTGGACGAATAATAGTAATAATTATTTTATAAATATGTTTATTACTTTTCTCTTTTCTCGACACTCTTTCTCTCTCTCTAGTCTATCGGTTCATAGTCCATGTTGCCGCAGTACTCTGCTAGGAAATCCAAGAATAGAGTGAATTTCCCCGTTGAAGATCTTGACCAGCGAGCGGAAACAGTCTTCATGCATGTCGAGAGGCTTTCTAGAATATTCTGTGGACAAAAATAATAATAATATTAGACATTCCCCAGTAAAGTCTAGAGCGTATAAAATAAATATTTCAGACATCTAACACACAACGCCATCTAGTCCCAAGACCCAGAGCTTGTGTTATGGGTACTAGACAATATATATAAATACATATTTATTTTCACATAGAAAACACCCAAACTCCGAAACATATTTTCGCAGATCATACAAAAATTTGGTCCGACCGATTGGAAAGAATCCTTTGAAGTGTCACCTCCCCTATTCATCAGGTTTATATCCCAAGAGCCGACTGAGAAAGAAAACTACCAGGACCACGTCACTACAAAGACAAGGAAGACTTGACACAAACCGTACACCAACCTGTCAGACCAGCGTGGTTTAGTAGACCAAAACTCTCTTGCTAAAGAGAGGCCTAATGTCCAGCAGTCCTTGTTCTTAAAAAAAAACCCCAAATTAGGAATATACATCCTGTGTCGCGGGGTACTTTATAAACATACATGAAACGGACTCAAAGAACTTATGGATCACACAACAACAAAGGTAGTGTGAAGGAACGGGTGTCATCTCCCTCCAACACAATGGGAGGATCCTCCAACCAGGCGAGGTGATCATGCCTGGCGGGCAACTGCCCAACGGTTGCCGTTGAGATGATGTATATGCCAATCAGCGCGAGAACTTCTATTGCGCGATTTAGGATTGGTTGTTTCTTAGTTTCCTTCGTTACTCCATAGTTCGACGTATTTTCGGTAGATGGCGCTGTAGTGTGTTTCTTTTGTAGCGTTGTATGCGGAAGTCGCCACAGTAGAAAGCGGAGAGGCGGCCGCTTATAACACGAAGCACACATACATACCTGAGCCCAGTCCTGTCTATAAACTGCCAAGCACTGTTCCGTCAATGAATCCTCGCTTAGATAGTCGTTTTGAAGAAGGAAGACCAGTAAAGTGGCCATGGCTTCCCACACTCCAGGAGTCTTGGAACTGCTGAGGAGCATGATGTTGCGAGGACAGAGGATCCGATTGAAGAACTCCAGGTATATGCTGTCGTCGGTCTCGGGGGCTGGTAGGTTCGCTGGTTTGGAGACCTGAGGGAAGAGGAGAAATAAATAGACAACGCCATCTAGTTTCAAACTTAACCAGAGCTGGTATTATGACAGTTAGATTGACTGATAGAATACTAATGTAAAATACTTTTTTTTGTAAATACTATAATATTTTATCGCAGGAGAGCCGTGCTTCGGCACGAATGGGTCGGCTCGACTGGAGTGATACCACGGCTTCACAGAAGCTGTGTTTCACCGAGTGAGTGAAGATATCAGAGGCCTATACCCCTTTCCATTCCCCAAAGGTGGGCAACACACTTGTGACGCCTCTGGCTTTGCGGGTCTGCTCGTATGCACCCTATTCCATAAAAAATATACATCTTGTGCATAGAAAACACCTAAACTCCGAAACAAATATTTGCAAATTATACGAACATTTGGGCCGACCCGGGATACGAATCTGTGACCTCAAGCACAGCAGTCGCATAACCACTGCGTTACTAGGCAGTCATTGATATAAGCTGTTGTATGTTTACCTAATGGTACATACCTTAGAGTATGGAGTACTCGCATTAAAAAACTTCGGTGATCTTGGAGAATGGTAAGAGTTGGGTGACCTTGGTGGTTGAAACAATATCGGTGACCTTGGTGGGTGACAAGCGATCGGCGACCTCGGTGATTGATAGGAGACAGGAGATCTTGGCCCCTGGTTGAACATGACCGGTGACCTTGACCTCTGATTGAAAGCATTCGGTGATCTCGGGCCCTGTGATAGAGAATTAGGCGATCTCGGCGCCGGTCCGAAGAAATGTGGCGATTTCGGTGATAATGGTGTCTTTGGTGATCTTGGAGATTTATTTATAATTTTCAAGTCTTGAAGCTGCAAAAGAAATATTTATGGCTAGTTACATCAAATGAACACACCAACGCTATCTATTATGTATAAATAGTCTTTGTACTATTTTCATATTGTCTTTGGTTTTCATTGTTGAAATAAACCGTTCTTTGTGTTTTTTTTTTCAAAGTGTGGAAACCCCCTCGGGCCTTCACCCCACCGGGGTTTGGGGCGGGGCGGTGTGTCGGAATCGAACCGACTAAAACCACACGGTGTGCCACTCTGCGCCTGAGACGGGAGGGATCCGGGAACCGCTTTCTTACGCCATCCGGAGAGCCACGCTTCGGCATGAATGGGCCGGCTCGACCGGAGTGATACCACGGCCTCACAGAAAACCGGTGTGAAACAGCGCTTACGCTGTGTTTCATCGAGTGAGTGAGGATACCGGAGGACCATACCCCGATCCAACGCTCCCTACCTATCTCCTTCACCATCCCCCTTCCCCCTAGGCCGCCATAGTGTGGGTCACCATGCTGCATTGTTCTTTTTCGCATTGAGGATGGTGACCACCACTCTTGGATTCTGCTCATGCTTTCCATCAGGCAGGGCAGAGTCATTTTGGCAGCTTAAATATAAAAAAAAAAAAAAAAACCGGACCCCTCCCAGCGCCTGCCCGCACTGAAGCGGGCACCGTCTTCTGATGTTAAACTCTCAAATTAGGCGACGTACGGCACTCGTGTAATGTCGCCCCCTCGCGGCTGGCCTGTGAAGCAGATGGGGGGGAAAACCCGTCCCGCCCATCCGCGGCCACACTCAGGGTGGCATGAGGCGCTGTTCTTTATGTTACACCAAGTTCACGTCGTCATATAAATTATTTAGAACTAGTTGAACCCCGCGGTGTTACGTGCGATTGTAGTAGCTTTACGACAACGATCTTGGGGCGAAGCTAGTCTAAAAAAAGTAGCCTAAATCACACGCATATATCAAAACATTTAACTCTTTGCCAACATATTTAATTTAATTTACACTATAAAGCTCCTCACCTTTAGAATCTTCGGCGGGTCTTGTTCTTCATCACTGACAGGGGTGACAGCCCTATCATCGCTGTCAAAGTTCCTGTAGTCCGGTGATATGTCTCTCCTCTCTGGGATGGAGAGGTCTTGGGAGGGCGAACGCTTGCGGTCTGGACAGCACACGTTCCACAGCGTGTGGAAGATTGAGAGGAACGTGTCTGTTACTTCCAAGGGTTTCCGTGATACTGGAAAAAAAAATTTGGACATCTGACACACCGTACTATGCTTGTACAAAGCTTGTGTTATGAAGTTAGGTTGACTGATAGGATTTTTAGTTATTTCATCATCACACATAGAAGACATCCAAACTCTAAAACAAATATTTGCAAATCATACAAACATTTGGTCCGACCCGGAAATAGCCAATAGACCCGCTTTAAAACGCTATTCGCGGGAAGTACTGCTCCTACTGGCGTGTGCGTGCGTGTGCGTGCGTGTGCGTGCGTGCGTGTGTGTGTGTGTGTGTGTGTGTGAACATAACCTTAAGGACTGTGTACAGAAGGTAATGTGTAGCTAGTGATACCGACTTACAGCTGCATTATATATCCTAAAACCTAACGCTACTATGCATAACGTCTAAATCTTATCATGATAATAGACTCAAAATTTGCAATATGCTGAGATAGCTGGTCAGAAATATTTATTTATAAATTTTGTCAATTACTTCAACCAATATATGACGTAGCAATAAATCGTAATATTACCGTGGGAGAGCCACGCTTCGGCATACATGGGCCGGCTCGACCGGAGTGATACCACGGCCTCACAGAAAACCGGTGTGAAACAGCGCCTGCGCTGTTTCACCGAATGAGTGAGGATACCGGAGGCCCATAATCCAACCCTTCCCCTCATCCCCCTTTTTTTTT